>OY740816.1:21080646-21249237 GCA_963514005.1 Raja brachyura | reverse complement strand
AAGCCCACCGCCTCCACACCGAACTGCTATCCCCACACACAAGCACTATCCTACACACACTGGACACGATTTGTGATGATTTTGTTTTTTAACCAAAGCCAAATAACCTGCAAACCCTGGACGTCTTTGGAGTGTGGGAGGAAACCCATGTGGTCATGGGGAGAACGTGCAAACTCCTGACAGGCAGCACCCGTGGTCGGGATTGAACCCGGGCCTGAGGCGCCGTGAGGCAGCAACTCTACCTTTGGGCCACCCTCCTGCGACCATGCTGTTCTGCTGGTGGCTTTAAGTGATTCCCTGTTGCAGACTGAAGAAGAGCCCCTACCTGAAACGTCACCCATTTCCTTCACTCCGTAGACGTTGCCTCAGCGTTTCTCCAGCAATGTTGCAGACTTGTATTTTATCCTTAGCGCACCCCCCCCCCCCCCCCCATAAGACAGATTGGGAATAACGCATCACCGGTTCCTCGCTCCCATCCATTGAGTCTGTCCGGAGCAAGCGATGTCTGCGAAGGGCGCGCAGCATCGTCAAGGACTGCTCTCACCCCAGCCACAGACTGTTTACCCTCCTTCCATCCGGAAGGCGCTCCAGGTCTCCCCGTTGCCGGAACAGCTTCTTCCCTGCGGCTGTCAACCTACTTAACTCTGCACCTTGGTAATTGCCAGGCACCCCCCACACCCCCCTGAAATTTGCACTACTGCTACTGTATATACATATATATATTTCACTGTCCCATTATTCTGTGTTCGCACGTCTGGGTGAGACGCTAACTGCATTTCGTTGTCTCTACTTGTACACTGCACAATGGCAATAACGTCTGAATCTGAACTGCAGACCTAGCAAAAACCTGACAAAATACCTCCCTGAAGCTACAGGCCAACTGCGACATTGTATTTGATACTTGTACGACCAATTCATGCTTAAAACCCCAATTCATGTTCGGGTTCGGAAACCTGATCGCCTGGTATTGTTTATACAATTAATGATTGTTCTCCAAATGCTGCTCTTCCAATCAATGCTGGGCCTTTTCGATGCGTCTATGGAATGATTCGAATAAGATGAACACTGATTGTTCAGCAAGAGTTTAGAAATACAGTGTGGAAATACTGAGTTCACATTAGTTCTGTTTCTCAACCACTCCCCTACACACCGAGGGCAATTTACATGGATACAGAGACAATAGGTGCAGGAGTAGGCCATTCGGCCCTTCGAGCCAGCACCGCCATTCAACGTGATCATGGCTGATCATCCCCAATCAGTGCCTTCTCCCCATATCCCTTGATTAACCCTAAGAGGTCTACCTAACTCTCTTTTAAATGCATCCAGTGAATCTGCCTCCACTGCCTTCTGAGGCAGGTAATTCCACAAATTCGCAACTCTCTGCGTGAAAAAGGGTTTTTCCTCATCTCTGTTCTGAATGGCCAACCCCTTAGTCCTTAAACTGTGTGGGCCCTGGTTCTGGACTCCCCCAACATAACCATATAACAGTTACAGCACAGAAACGGGCCTTCTCGGCCCTTCCAATCCGTGCCGACCATTTATTTTCCCCTAGTCCCATCTACCTGCACTCAGACCATACCCCTCCATTCCCTTCCCGTCCATATACCTATCCACTTTACTTTTAAATGTTAAAATCGATCCTGCCTCCACCACTTCTGCTGGAAGATCATTCCACACAGCCACCACTCTCTGAGTAAACAAGTTCGCCCTCATGTTACCCCTAAACCTCTGTCCCTTAATTCTCATGTCATGCCCTCTTGTTTGAATCTTTCCTACCCTCAATGGGAAAAGCTTATCCACGTCAACTCTGTCTATCCCTTTCATCATTTTAAAGACCTCAATCAAGTCCCCCCTTAACCTTCTGCGCTCCAAAGAATAAAGACCTAACTTGTTCAACCTTTCTCTGTAACTTAGTTGCTGGAACCCAGGCAACATTCTAGTAAATCTCCTCTGTACTCTCTCTATCGGGAACATGTTTCCTGCCTCTAGCGTGTCCAATCCCTTGATAAATTTATGTTTCTATACAGTTAACCTAACAACCGGCATGTCTTTGGAATGTGGGAGGAAACCCACAAGGTCAGTGGGAGAACGTGCAAACTCCACACAGACAGCAAATGCCGGTATCGAACCTGGGTTCTTGGTTGTTGTGAAGCAGCAGCTCTGCTCCTGTGCAGCACTTAATTCAACGATTCATCGTTTTCTGATCCCCTGCAGAACCTGGCTCTTGTGACCTCCATTGCCATCACATCATTCTAAATGGAACTGCACTCACTCCAATCCAATCAGTTAATTGCTGATGAAGCATCGAGTGCTGCATTACCCAGCATGGTCGCTCCCTAATGGCGATGCTGCCTGTATTCCACCTGCCAACCGCACAAACATAGAGCGACTTTGCATTTGTGGGTTGTGCAAAAGAATTTCACTCTGGTGCGTTAGTAAAGGACTATTGATCCTCCACCTTCTCGGCTAGTTTAGTTTAGAGAGACAGCACCCTCCGGCCCACCGAGTCTGCACCGACCAGCGATCCCCACACACTAACACTATCCTACACACACTAGGGACAATTTACACTTGTACCAAGCCAATTGACCTACATACCCGTGTTAAAGAAGGAACTGCAGATGCTGGAGAATCGAGGGTTACACAAAAAGCTGGAGAAACTCAGCGGGTGAGGCAGCATCTAAGGAGCGAAGGAAATGGGCAACGTTTCGAGTCTAGACCCTGCTTCCGACTCTCTCCTCCGGAGATGCTGCCTGTCCCATTGAGTTACTCCAGCTTTTTGTGTCTATCTTTTATTTATTTTATATATATATATATATATATATATATATATATATATATATATATATATATATATATATATATATATATATATATATATGAAAGAATGATTAGGTTTATTGGCCAAGTATTCACATACAAGGAATTTGCCTTGGTGCTCCGCCCGCATGTGACAACATGACACACAGTGACAGTTGGGAATGACACATAAAACATTAAACATTAACAATAAAACATTATCGATTAAACATGTGAATTAAATAAAATACCAGAGCAAAAGGAGGCTACAGATGTTTGGTTGTTGAGTAGAGCTACTCGTGGGAAGAAGCTGTTTTTCTGTCTGGCGGTGGCAGCTTTAACAGTCCGTATATACGTATACATACACAAAGGACAATAATCGTTAATGTGGTTCAGAGCCAAATGGAGGTTGTAGTGTTGTACAAACAGTGTTTCTGAGCTGCTGCCTGCATCTTTGCTGGTGCTGGGTTTAGAATGGTGGTGGGCTATGTGGCTCCCTGTGTGTGGGTGTGGGTGTGTTTGGGACTCTGACCCACTGCTGTGCGCTTGAACAGATGGCAGATTGTTCCCTCTTAATCCATCAGCGGAGAATTGATTGGAAGGAGGACTTGACCTTGGTGAATCTAGTGGCGCGGTGAATGGGGGGGGGGGGGTTGGTGCCCACGGGCTGGAGCTGTGTGTCTGTGTCGGTACTGTCTATGGAGCCTGTGTTAGATGCAAGTCAAATGTGCCTGCAGACATCACTGAGCTGATAAGAACGGTTCTACATCCAACCAGACGGGTCCAGGTGAATTTGAGTGCAGTTTGGAGGTTGATAATGCAATTAGTAAAGCCTTTATCTGAGGAATTTGTGGGTGGCTGCTGTTTGCAAAGCAGTTTCATTTTCGATAGGGTGTGAGATCGGGTGGGGGGAGGGGATGTGGGGGTGGGATGTGGGGGGAGGTGGGCGGGGAATGTGGGGGTGGGGGGGTGAATGTGGGGATGGGCCACTGAGAACATTGGGAGACCTGGCAGGGCCCCCACAAAAACATAGGGGGACCCTATACTGCTATGTGCGGTGGCAGTCCTTGTTCACCACTGCGGGAAGATCGGACTGTTCGATTAATTTTGTCCGCAGTGAAAATGTGGCAACTCTTTGCGAAGTTGGGTGAGGTCTGCTGTATGGGTTTTACTGGATTGTAAGTGAGAACAAGGTCTCCCGTTGTACCTAGGTACAGGTGACAATAAGGTATTATCGAACCAAGACAGACACAAAGTGCTGGAGAAACCCAGCGGGCCAGGCAGCAACTCTGGACAACGTGGGCAGGAGCCAATGTCACTGCTATGAGCGCAGGCCTTCAAGGCCAAGTTAAGACTCTTGTCTGATTTTTAAAAACTTCAGAAGATGAAGAGGACAAGTTGGTGCCAGAAACGTGGTGACTCTTTTGTGTTTGGCCTCGGGAGGCACGTGACGCAGCGGTAGAGTTGCTGCCTTGCAGCGCCGGAGACCCGAGTTCAATCCCGACTGCGGGTGCTGTCTGTGCGGAGTTTGCACGTTCTCCCCGTGACCTGCGTGGGTTTTCTCCGAGATCTTCGGTTTCCTCCCACACTCCAAAGACGTGCAGGGTTGTAGATAAATTGGCTTGGTGTGTGTAAACATTGTCCCCAGTGTGTGTGGGATAGTGTTAGTGTGCGGGGATTGCTGGTCGATGCGGACCGAAGGGCCTGTTTCTGCGCTGTATCTCTTGCTCTACATTCGTTGCACTTTTGTGCTTATCTATATAGTATGACTACCAGATTGTATGCAAAACACATAATTTCTCTGTAACGAGGTATATGTGGCAATAAAGTCTAATCGAGGTGACGTTTTGGGCTCAGACACTTTAGACTGTGGAAGTGTCGCAACCGGAAACGTCCAGAAATGACGCCTGGCCCGTTAAGTTACTCCAGCACTTTGTCTGTTGTTTTGTAAACCAGCGTCTGCACTTCCTGGTGTCTGCATGTAAAAGATGATCATTTGTGAGCTTGCTGTCTATTGCTTCACCAACTACACACCGGGGAATACATGAGTTTTGAAGCATGCTTCAGGGACACGGTGCAGTAATGTGTCTGTTTATTGTTTGTACCAGGGTGGGGACTTGTTTATTACCCCTCCCCACTCTAAAAATTCCTGTACACGTTGGATTCCTAATGCGTGGAGATGAGGCCCTTCAGCCCAACTTGTGCATGTTGCCCAAATGTTCCCGTCCCACAGGCATCCATATCCCGACCAATCTTTCCTGCCGTTTCAATGTTGTAACTATTCCTGTCTCTCGTCGCTCATTCCATGTACTCCCTATGTGGAAAACGTTGCCCTCCTGGTCCCTTTATGTTAAATAATCCTTGTCTCACATTAAACCTATGCTGGCTAGTTTTAGGCAAAAGGCTAGTTATACCCCCTGTGACTTTAGAAATCTCTCTGAAGATGTCAAGGGTCTTGACCCGAAACGTCGCTCTATAGATGCTGCCTCACGCGCTGAGTTTCTCCAGCATTTTTGTCTACTTCAGAAATCTCTCTGGTGGCTTCTTGGCCTCTTGTGTTCCAGGCAGGTAAAGGGGCTGTCCCACTTGGGCGACCTAATTAGCGAGTTTAGAGGAGTCTGGAAAAAATAACATGTTGAAGACCTCCTTCAACTATGTTGAAGACCAGCTTCAACTAGCTACGACTAACTTCAGGAACATTGGACACCGAATAGTGGAGAGAGAAGATGATCTCCCTTCAACTATGATGAGGACTATCTACGACTACCTACGACTACCCTCGATTACCTACGACTAACATGCCGACCTACTACGACTAAACCTACAAGTAAAAAAAGTATTGCCATTTTTTCCATGGCGACCTTTTTTTACTCGCGGGCATTTTTCAGCATGTTGAAAAATACGCCGCGACCCAGCTGAGGCCTCGAGTACACGGGGACCACTCTCGAGCATGAAGGAGAGTTACGAGGACCCCGTGTTGACCATGCTGTGAGTATGTCGAGGGCAAACTGGCCAGAACTCGCGGATTAGGTAGTCCTTCAATTCTAACCTCTCCAGTCTCTCTCCCTGTAAATCTCGCTCCAGTTCTGGTAACATTGTCAATGTCCTCTTTTTTTTTGCAACCCGTCCAGATTAATGAGAGTTAATCTCAATTTGGCTGAGAGACTAATTTGGTGCCTGCAAATCTATTTGTTTTATTTTTTTAATTTGGGTTTTGGGACAGGAGGTGGTGGGGAAGAGAGGAAATGGTGGGGGTGGGGGTAGAGGTGGGGGTGAGGGAAGAGAGGAAGAGTATGGGGTGGGGGGAGAGGGGAAGAGAAAAAAAAGAGTGGGGGGAAGAGAAGGGAGGGGAGGAGTGGGGGAGGGGAGGAGAAGAGAAGAGAGTGGGGGAGGAGAGGAGAAGAGAGTGGCGAGGAGAAAGTGGGAGAGGAGGGGAGGAGGAGAGAGTGGGGGGGGGGGGAGGAGGAGAGAGGGGAAGAGAAAGGGGGAGGAGAGAGGGGAAGAGAAAATATGGCTGTGGTGCAGAGAGATGAGAAGGCGCAGGGAAGTTATAGTGGCAGCAATTTGTCCTAATGCATTAGGATTAGGACTGCCTTCAGCTAATACGAATGCTCAGTAACTCTTGACTCTGAAGCCTGCTTGAAGCTTGCGGATGGCGTGGTTGTGACCTGTTCCCGTTTCATACTGCCCCACTGGGGCCAAGACGAGAGCGTTCACGTTGATCGCGGCCCTGTTTCCACCGATCCTTCCACCACCGCTCACAAGAAGTGACAAGACGGACATCGTTGTATGCAGATGCCGAGAGGTGTGTTCAGCTCTGGCTGGACAACTTCTAATCTTGTGTGTGGGACTGGATAAGGTGAAGACGACTGCACCACTGTTTCCCTGCCTTGTCACTGTGCATGAGCTGATATTCAATTGGACATAATTGCCTTTGCTGTTCTGCTGATTATTTCATCAGGAGCTCAACAATATTTAGTTGTGTGATGTTCACAGACTAAATAGCCAGTGGCGATGGCAAATTGCCAAAACCAGTCGGCAGCAAACTTTAAACTGCGTTACTTGCTGCTGAATGGTAATGCACTGATGCCCCGGTAGCTTCTGTTTACATTTAGTGTAGAGATACAGCGCGGAAACGGGGCCTTCAACTCACCGAGTCCGCACCGACCAGCAATCCCCCCCCACACTAGCACTATCCTACACACTAAAGCCCCTGTCCCACTTTCCTGAGTTAGTTGCGAATTCTCCCGAGTTTCCCCCTTGATTCAAACTCGGAGAATGGACTGGGAACAAGAGTTATTGATAAAAATTCCTAATGATAGATGGGGGAAAAAATTTAAATGGAATTCAATTAATGTAAGACATAACCTAATTCAATTAAAAAATTTACATAGATTATATTATTCTAAAACTAGACTGAATAAAATATTCTCAAATGTTTCCCCCATCTGTGACAAATGTCTAACTCAAAATGCCACTATAGCACATTCCTGTGACTCTTGTACAAAACTGTATACATTTTGGAATGAAATTTTTGGAATTTTTACAAAACTATTTAACACAAACTTGAACCCCAATACAGAACTGATTATCTTTAGATCAATGGAAGAGGGAAGTAAACTAGCTATTATTCCAAGAAGCTTTTCTTAATTACGGTCTAATAACAGCAAAAAATCTTATACTCAAATTTTGGAAAAACGCAACCACGCCAACATTCAAAATGTGGATGTCAAATATGTCTGAAACGCTTCATCTTGAAGAAATGAGATTCCTCCTACTAGGCAAAGTAGACCAATTCTCAAAGACTTGGTCTCCTTTCATCAACTTTTTGCAAGCATATGGTGCAACATAACATAACCTTAGAAATTAAATGGTTTAGAACCGGGTGACGGATGGGCAAAAATACAAAATAGGTCGATCTCCTAATCTCTCTTTTCTTTACTTTCTCCTTCTATTTCAATCTTTTCAGCTTCTCATCTATGCCCTTTATTTCTGTTGCTATCTGTGTCTACTCGCTTGTCTGTCTATTCCGACACTCTTTATTTCTTTTTTCTCTCGCTGTTCTTTTATTATTAAATCAAAAATACGAAGTTGTACAAGAATGGAAATACATATGTATGTATGAGGTACTCAAGTACCACACTATTGTACGTACTTCTAACAAAAATAAACCAAAAAAAACTCGGAGAATGTCCGTAGCGAGGCTGTAGATGTTTCGCAGCGGCTCGTAATGCCAGCCGTTGGTACTCGGGACATCCGGTAAGTTGGGACGTTTTTTCAGCATGTTGAAAAATGTCCACAAGTTTAAAAAAAAAAAATAGCCCCGAGTACCTACAGGTTTGAATCGAGGGGAAAACTCGGGAGAATTCGTGAGTAACTGTGGGGACGTGGGGCTTAAGGTTTCATAAGAACCCTGAGACAATTGCCATTGAATGGCAACTTCTACAGATGTGCCACCAGGATGCATCACAGCTTGGTTTCGGAACAGCTCCGTCCAGGACTGCAGGAAATTGCAGCGAATTGTGGGGCCCAGCCCAGCCCAGACCATCACACAAACCAACCTCCCTTCCACTGACTCCATCTATACCTCACGCTGCCTCGGCAAGGCCAGCAGCATCATCAAGGACCAGTCGCACCCCGGCCACTCCCTCTTCTCCCCTCTCCCACCAGACAAAATGTATAGAAGTGTGAAAATGCACACCTCTAGATTCGGGGACCATCTGATAAAGGGTCTTGACCCGAAACATCCAGTGATGCTGCCTGTCCCGCTGAGTTACTCCAGCATTTTGTGTCTTTCTTTGGTTTAAACCAGCATCTGCAGTTCCTTCCTACACAGTTTCTTCCCAGGCAACTGAACCATCCTACCGCAACCAGAGAGCGGTCCTGAACTACTATCTACCTCATTGGTGACCCTCGGACTATCTTTGATCAGACTTTGCTGGCTTTACCTTGCACTAAACGTTATTCCCTTATCATGTATCACTGTGACTGTCTCGATCGTAATCGTATATTGTCTTTCCGCTGATGGTTAGCACGCAACAAAGCACGTACACGTGACACTAAACTTAAACCTGGAAGTACGTGTTGGCGTGTGTGGGGGGGAACTGCAGATGCTAGTTTACACCAAGACGCTGGACTAAAGGGCCTGTCCCACTTTCACAACCTCTGCCGAGTTTGCCCTTGACTCGTACTCGCAGCATGGTCATCACAAGATCGTAGGTAGGTCATAGCAGGTCGTGATGCTGGTCGTAGGTACTGGAGGCATCAAGTAGGCCGGGGCGTTTTTTCCAGCCTGATGAAAAATGTCCACGAGTAAAAATGGTCGTGAAAGTGGGACGGGCCCTTAACTCAGCGAGACAGGCAGTATCTCTGGAGAGAAGGAATGGGTGACGTTTCGGGTCGAGACCCTTCTCCAGACTGGTTAGGGATAAGGGAAACAAGAGATATAGACCATAGTAATGTAGTTTCTTTTTTGTCATTGTAACATGAACCATGTACAACAAAATTTAAAAATGTCAGCCAGTCAGTGCACCATTCAAACCATAAAAGCTAACGATACATACAAGGTAGAATATTAAAAAAGATAAACAACTAAAATAAATATGAAATATAAAAACAGCCACGCATAAACACCCAACCCTACATCCTTCTGTCGATTTCACAGTGTACCAACCACAGTCCCTTAGTCCCCGCGTTCCTTGGCGGCTACATTTAGTGCCTTTATAGCAGTGGGGTAAAAACTGTTTTTAAGTCTGTTTGTCCTTGTAGATCTGTACCGTCTGCCTGACGGCAACAGTTCAAACAGGGAGTGTCCAGGTGGGAAATGTCCTTTATAATATTCTGGGATTTTTTGATGCAGTGGGAACTGTGTAAGTCCTGCAAGGTAAGGAGAGGGCAGCCGACAATCCTCTGGGCGTTGTCAATGGCCCTCTGGAGCGCTTTCCTCTGAGCCGCTGTGCAGCTGGTGTACCACACGCATACACAGTATGTTAGGATGCTCTCAATGGAGCACCGATAAAAGGACAGCAGCAGTCTCTGTGTGATGCTATTCTTCCTGAGCACCCTCAGGAAGTGCAGTCTCTGCTGGACCTTTTTCAGCAGCGTAGAGGTGTTCACGCTCCACGTCAGGTCCTCCTCAATATGGATTCCCAGGAAGCGGAAATCCGCCACCCTCTCCACCCTCTAGTGTGGAGAGATAACGAACAATGAATGAAAGATATCCAAAAAAATTATGATGATAAAGGAAACGGGCCACTGTTAGCTGTTGGGTGAGAACGAGAAGCTGGTGCAACTTGGGTTGGGGGAGGGATGGAGAGAGAGAGGGAATGCTATGGCCACCTGAAGTGAGAGAAATCAATGTTCATACCACTGGGCTGTAAGCTGCCCAAGCGAAATATGAGATGCTGTTCCTCCAATTTGTGATTAGACTCACTCTGACAGTGGAGGAGACCGAGGACAGAAGGGTCTGTGTGGGAATGGGAAGGAAAGTTTCCTCCTTCTGTTTTTGGGGATGAGACGCTCTGTTGTGTGTGTGGATGAGCAGGAATGTTAATGGTTCCAGAATTCCTCTGATATGTTTGAGACTGGTGACTGAATGCAGGAAACATCCTGCCACTCCAAGGGTGACAGAGTTTCCTTGTCATTGAGGGAACAATCTATTCAGTCATTATCCATATGTAGCTGAAGGCATAAACTGTCGGTCCCCTTTTTTTTCCCCTCCTGGTTTTGGTTTTAGCGATACAGCACGGAAACAGGCCCTTCGGCCCACTGAATCTGCACCGAGCAGCGATACGCACACGCACCCACACACCCCCCCCCCCCAATTAACCTACATACCTGCATGTCTTTGGAGTGTGAGAGGAAACCGAAGATCTCGGAGAAAACCCACACAGTCACGGGGAGAACGTGCAAACTCCGTACCGACAGCACCCGTGGTCGGGATTGAACCCGGATCTCTGGCGCTGTAATGCCCCTGTCCCACTTATAGAAACATAGAAAATAGGTGCAGGAGTCGGCCATTCGCAGGAGGTGCAGGAGTATGCCCCTGTCCCACTTTGGAAACCTGAACGGAAACCTCTGGAGACTTTGCGCCCCACCCAAGGTTTCCGTGCGGTTCCCGGAGGTTTTTGTCCTCCGGCAACCACCTTCAACTAGCGTCGCAACCGGCTTTGACTAAAAAAAATTACCGATTTTTAAAACGGAAACCACTTTCGACCATTAGGGAGACTGACAAAAAACTCCGGGAACCGCACGGAAACCTTGGGTGGGGCGCAAAGTCTCCAGAGGTTTCCGTTCAGGTTTCCTAAGTGGGACAGGGGCGTTAGGCAGCAACTCTACTAACCTGCTGAGTTCCTTCTCAAAGTATTCTTGTCACTTATCTGAAGCCTACCATATTTATTCTGTGTGTTTTGTTCCATTAATTGTGAAGATCGACACAAATCTGGAGTAACTCGGCGGTCAGGCAGCATCTCTGGAGAATGGATACAGGTGACAATTTGGATTAAAGCCCTTCTTTGGACTGAGAGTCAGGGGACAGGGAAACGAGAGATATAGAAGGTACAGAGAGCAAATGAATGAAAGAGATGCAATAAGCAACACTGTTTCAAGGAAAGGTAGAGCCCACAATGGTCCATTGTTGGCTGTGGGCTAGGTGGTAATGAGATGTTCATATACTCAGCAGGAAGACAGTGCAAATAGGGTGGGGGAGGGATGGAAAGAGAGAGAGGGGCTACTTGAAGTTAGAGAAATCAATGTTCATACGGCTGGGGTGTAAGTGGCCCAAGTGAAATATGAGGTGCTGTTCCTCCAATTTGTGCTGGTCCTCACTCTGCCAGTGGAGGAGGCCCAGGACAGAAAGGTCAGTGTGGGAATGGGAGGGGGAGTTTGGCAATCGGGAGATCACATAGGCCAAGGCGGACTGAGCGGAGGCGTTCAGCGACACGATCGTGGGTCCTTCCTTTACATTAATTGTACTGAATTCTCATTTTTATTTTTTAATAGCAAGACCTTTCTTCAGACCCAGAAACGTCACCTAGTCCTTGTCACCAGAGATGCTGCCTGACCCGCTGAGTTAGTCCAGCTTTATGTGCCCTAGGTGTAAGCCAGCATTTGTGGTTACCTCGGGGACTGTAAATGTCACGGCACAGATTGGACTATGCAGGTTGACTGAGTCTACAACAATCTGTGCTCACACCAGCTTGTCCTCGCTAAGCTGCCCTTTACATCTCAATATTCTCAAGTCCCTCGGGTAGATTCAAATATCCACATGCCTTCTGACTTAATTTTGATTGGAATTTGGTGACCATTGTACATGGAAGCCCCTCCCCTCCATCACCCTACTTACACCTCTATCATCTGCGTGCCTCCTTGATACATTTACATGTCGTGCCCTCTGGGTTTGCTCTGCATATTTCGTCTTTCCCACCTAATTGCTGATTTTCCATTGATGAAGATCATCCTCTCACCTCTTGGGTGAGTTGAAAGCAACCCCATGTCAAATCACCATTTATGTCCTTTCTTGATTAGTACGGAGGTCGGGGGTTACGGGAGAAGGCAGGAGAATGGGGTTGAGAGGGAGAGCTAGAACAGCCATGATCGAATGGCGGAGTAGACTTGCTGGGCCGAACGGCTTAATTCTGCAGCTAATGAACTACGAATAAGTTTTGTTCCAAACCAAATAAAAAGGGGCAGTCACGGTGGCGCAGCGGTAGAGTTGCTGCCTTGCAGCGATTGCAACGTCGGAGACCCGGGTTCGATCCCGACTACGGGTGCTGTCTGTACGGAGTTTGTATGTTCTCCCCGTGACCTGCGTCGGTTTTCTCCGAGATCTTCTGTTTCCTCCCACACTCCAAGACGTACAGGTTTGTAGGTCAAATGGCTTGGTAAAAGTAATAATTGTCCCGTGTGGGGGGGGTCGCTGGTCAGCGCGGACCCAGTGGGCCGAAGGGCTTGCTTCCACAGTGTATCTCTAAACTAAGCCTGACTATAATCTCAGCCCAATGTTAACATATTTGTTCAGTGATTACTTGGCTGGTGCAAGGTTGAAGAGCACTATACAATGCCAATCCCTCTGAATAATGCAACAAATGTGCTTGCTGCAAAACCCTGACTACCTGTTTTGTGTGTGAGTGTGTGTGTGTGGCATGCTGTTGCCTGGGTCCCTGTTCCTCCTCTGTCATTGCTGGCAATCTGTGCATATTTCCAAATCGAGGGGTGCGGAGGCCGAACTAACTTGGATAAGTGGCGTTTTGGGTCGGGTCGCTTGTTTAGTTTAGCGATACAGCGCGGAAACAGGCCCTTTGGCCCACCGAGTCCGCGCCCACCAGCGATCCCCGCACATTAACACTATCCTACACACACTAGGGACAATTTACACATTTACACCAAGCCAATTAACCTACAAACCTGCACGTCTTTGGAGTGTGGGAGGAAACCGAATATCTTGGAGAAAACCCACGCAGGTCACAGGGAGAACGTACAAACTCCGTACAGACAGCACATGCAGTCGGGATCGAGGGCAGCAACTCTACCGCTGCCCCTGCTGCGGGTTTGCAGGTTAATTGGCTTCTGTAAATTACCCCTTAGTGTGTACGATGAGAAAGTGGGATAACGTAGAACTAGTGTACATGGTCAGTGTGGACTCGATGGGCCAAAGGGCCTGCTTTCATGCTGCATTTATATATTTTTAACTTCCCTTGAAATGATTTTTCAGCTGCTGTTTATACAATTAACATGGGTATAGAGCTTGGAGTGTCTGCAACATATGTTTGGTGTGTGGAATCTCTGGCCTCTTTCAAATTGTCAAAACACCAAACTGCAGAGCTGATTGCTATCCCCTCCCCGAGCCTTCCCATCGCTTAATCTGCACTGTGTGAGGTTGTGTAATTCTAGGGAGAAGCCACAAATGATTATGGGGTTGTCATTAAGGATCCGCTGTCTAAATATTTGCCCAATGAAGTGCTGGGTGAGCTGCCAGTGCATATTATGCTTCTAGGTCATTAACTCCAGACTCCTGCTTCAAGAGCGTGTGAAGGTGAATTTCTCTGAAGTGTTGCTGGGTGGTGTGAGAAACCTACTTTGCATTATATGTGTAGGAAGGAACTGCAGATGCTGGTTTACACCCCAGATGGTCACAAAATGCTGGAGTAACTTCTCCTTGGGTATGGCGTGCACAGTCTAAAGTTGCAGGTCAACTCGTTCTAGTTGATTGTACACACCATATAACAATTACAGCACGGAAACAGGCCCTTCGGCCCACCCTTGTCTGTGCTGACCAACACTAACCTCATCACATATACCATATAACCATATACCAATTACAGCATGGAAACGGGCCCTTCGGCCCACCCTGGTCTGTGCTGACCAACACTAACCTCATCACATATACCATATAACAATTACAGCACGGAAACAAGCCATCTCGACCCTTCTAGTCCACTTACTCTCACCTAGTCCCATCTACCTGCACTCAGACCTAACCCTCCATTCTCTTCCCGTCCATATACCTGCCCAATTTATTTTTTAAATGATAAAATCAAACCTGCCTCCACCACTTCCACTGGAAGCTCATTCCACACAGCCACCACTCTCTGAGTAAAGAAGTTCCCCCTCATGTTACCCCTAAACTTTTGTCCCTTAATTCTCAAATCATGTCCTCTTGTTTGAATCTTCCCTACTCTCAATGGAAAAAGCTTTTCCACGTCTGTCCCTCTCATAATTTTAAAGTCCTCTATCAAGTCCCCCCCCCCCCCACCCTTAACCTTCTGCGCTCCAAAGAATAAAGACCTATCTTGTTCAACCTTTCTCTGTAACTTAGGTGCTGAAACCCAGGCACCATTCTAGTAAATCCGCTCTGTTGATTGCATTCGTCGAAACAGGGCAGGCCACGTGATGGTTGCAATCTTCCACCCCCTGGAGTAACTCGGGCAGCATCTCTGGAGAAAAGGAATAGGTGATGTCTGAAGAAGGATTTCAAACCAAAACGTGGCCCAGTCCTTTTCAGAGATGTTGCCTGCCCTGCTGAGTTACTCCGGCATTTTGTGTCTATCTTTGGTATGGTACAGTACTTTCTGTCACATGTACTGAGGTACAGTGAAATTTATTAATGAATATGAGATGTTTTGGGTCGAGGCCCTTCTTCAGACTGAGAGTCGGGGAGAGGGAAACTAGAGGTATGTAAAGGTACAGAACTGATCAGAGCTGGCACTGATGACCCAGGGAAAAAAAAAGGTGGAGCCCACAATGATCCATTGTTGGCTGTGGAAGAGGTGATAACAAAGCGATGCAAACAGTGAAACTAGCAGGATGACTAGGGTGGTGGGGAGAGGGAATGCAAGGGTTACTTGAAGTTGGATAGATCAATATTGATTCTGCTGGGGTGTAAGCTGCCCAAGTGAAATATGAGGTGCTGTTCCTCCAATTTGTGTCTCATCATGGAGGAGGCCCAGGACAGAAAGGTCGGTATTGGAAGATAGATACAAAATGCTGGGGTAACTCAGCGGGACAGGCAGCATCTCTGGAGAGATGGAATGGGTGACGTTTGGGGTTGAGACCCTTCTTCAGAATGGGAGTTGGGGGAGAGGGAGTCCAGAGCTATGGAAGGATAAGGTGTGAAAACTCCAGATCAAATTGGACAATGATAAATGAAATGTAAAATGGTTCATTGTTAGCTGAGGGGAGGGTGACAAGGAGTTTGGGGGGGGGGGGTTTAAATATTTGGTAGGCATGAGATTGGGGATGTGGGGTTTGGGAGGAGAGATGACAAACACTTGACTGAGATGAAAATGAATTTGGTTGCAATCTTCCACAAGCAGAATGAATTGGTTAAGGCCCTGTCCCACTGTACGAGTTCATTCCAAGAGTTCTCCCGAGTTTGCCCTGATTCGAACTCTGAGATTTATGGTAATGGCTGCTCGTAGGTACTTTCAACATGTTGAAAAATCTTCACGAGTCGTCCCGAGCTTACCACTCACCAGCCGTTAGCGTTAGGAGACGTCCCCGAGCTCCAACGTACCCGCAACGTTCGTTCTCCGTGCTTACCGCGAGTTTGATTTTTTTTTTTTTAAACTCGGGAGAGCTCTTGGAATCAACTCGTACCGTGGGACATGGATTTTAAGGTGATGCTCTGAACAGATCAAGCAGCATCTCTGGAAAGAAACTAATGTCAAATTGAAGGCTGTCAGCTGTAATGCAAGGGTTAAAATAGACTTCTGCTGCCTAAAATGGAGTTGTTATTATTATCATTAAACGTATTTCAGGCTCAAGGTCTTGATAAAAGACGACATTACATAGAATACATTGCACATGAAAACACCATAAAATACATATTAAAAAAAATTTAGTAAATTACTTATAAGAGCATCATAAATTATATACAAAAACACTATACATGGTTTAAAATCCAGAATAACAAGAAAGATCGTGCAATGGTCGTGCATTGCGCTAAACTTTATGTTTGGTAAGACTAAGATAATTTCATTTTCAGAGTAATTAATCCGGCAAATAAATTTATACATAAGATTTCTTCGGATAGCTTGCAAAGTTGCCGGCTATATCAGCAGCTCCACACCTCAAACCCTGTTTAAGACATTTAACAGATGTTTGGAAACAAATGCTCGGGCTAATTTGAAGGGACCAGTAAATCACGAGGCCACCTGTGCAGTCACGAGATAAAACTTTTTTCCCTTCCTAGAAACATCGGAGGCTAGCCTGGCACCCGGTGCAGAAGGTAACTGGAGCTTGTGACACCTGGTAGGATAGACAGCCAGCTTTGAGAAGCCGCTGTTCTTGCATCGGTGTGAAAAGGGGCAAGTTTATCTGAAGTCCACTGTGAAGGAGGCAGGGGTGTGCTGGAATCTTGCGTTCGGGGGCTACTTGAGTTGGAGGACCATGCCTTCAGGGGGGGGCTATGGGTGGGGAATGGGTGCGTTGGGGGAACAAACCCAACAGGTGTCTAGTTTCAGTATAAAAGTGCGTGCTTCAACCGAACTGTTGGAACTTCACCTTTTGGAAGGAGATGGATATAGACCTTGTCTTTTGGGGTGGGGGAAGAGGAGGAAAGAGGATCTTGACTTTTGAGAGGGGGAGGGTGAGGAGAGTAGGGTCTTGCTCTTTGAGGAGGGGGAGAAAGACCCCTCCTGTGGTGTGGGGGGGGGGGGGGGGGTTTGGGATGTAGGGGAGGAGACAGTGCTCACTGTCTGTAGTTTTTTGCACAATCTGCAGGCATCGCCACTTTCATTTCACGGCGCATCTTGTATGTGTATGTGACAAATAAACTTGACTTGAGAGTGCTTGTATTGTGGTGAGATGCAACCAATGCAACCAGGAGAGTCTGGTGTGCAGAGGGGGCCATGTGGCTTGGTATTTTGTTAATGCTCTACTGTATTTTGCGTTAATATTTAGTTGTTTCTGCTCTGAAAAATCATTATTTTTTCCGTCACTGATGCGAAATCTGCTTGCATTTCATCGCAGAGTCTGCAACCAAAGCCAATTGTTCCCCCAGATCCTCCCTCGCATGAGTATCCCCAGCGGTGCTGGCTCGAAGGGCCGAATGGCCTACTCTGGCACCTGTCGTCGATTGTCATTCTCTGATTTCTTGGTCTAATTGCGGTTAAATCTGTGAAGGTTGTTTCAAAAACCTGCTGGTTGCAAATTCGTGCGTTTCAACGCAAGCTTTTGTACGATGGAAGTTGTCGTCTCAGTCGGGTGCAGATGCGATGTAAATGTTGCTTTTAGTGACAACACCTTAAATGTGGAATTCCTAACGGGGAAAGAGTGGTAAGGGGCAGGCAACTAGGAGATCCAGTTTCTGTGGGTAGAACCCAGGTGCTGGGCAGAGCAGTCACCTACGGTGGCGCAGCGGTGGAGTTGCTGCCTCACAGCGCCAGAGACCCAGGTTCCATCCTGACTACGGGTGCTGTCTGTACGGAGTTTGTACGTTCTTGGTCTTTCAGTGAAGAAAGCGAATGGTATGTTAGCTTTCATAGCAAAAGGATTTGAGTATAGGAGCAGGGAGGTTCTACTGCTGTTGAACAGGGTCTTGGTGAGACCACACCCGGAGCATTGCGTACAGTTGTGGTCTCCTAATCTGAGGAAAGACATTTTTCCCATAGAGGGGGTACAGAGAAGGTTCACCAGGGTTACACAAAAAGCTGGAGAAACTCAGCGGGTGCAGCAGCATCTAAGGAGCGAAGGAGATAGGCGACGTTTCGGGTCGAGACTCTTCTAGGTTCACCAGACTGATTCCTGGGATGGTAGGACTTTCATACGAAGAAAGACTGGATAGACTCGGCTTGTACTCGCTAGAATTTCGAAGATTGAGGGGGGATCTTGTAGAAACCATACAAAATTCTTAAGGGGTTGGACAGGCTAGATGCAGGAAGATTGTTCCCGATGTTGGGGAAGTCCAGAACAAGGGGTCACAGTTTAAGGATAAGGGGGAAATCTTTTAGGGCCGAAATGAGAAAAACATTTTCACAGAGGGTAGTTGAGGCCAGTTCATTGGCTATATTTAAGAGTGAGTTAAATGTGGCTAAAGGGATCAGGGGGTATGGAGAGAAGGTAGGTACGGGATACTGAGTTGGACGATCAGCCATGATCCTATTGAATGGTGGTGCAGGCTCGAAGGGCCGAATGGCCTACTCCTGCACCTATTTTCTATGTTCTCCTGTGGGTTTTCTCTGGGTGCTCGGGTTTCCTCCCACACACCAAAGACATACAGGTTTGCAGATTCATTAGACGTGGGTAGCAATAACTGGTGGGTGGTTTCGTGTTTTCTCTCTATCTTGGCACTCTCAATATGCATATATGAGAGCAAGCTGTTCCTTGTAGTGCAGTGATGAACATTTCAGCAGCTTTTGAAATGTCATTCGTTTGTGCGGTTTGTTGAATTTTACTCTGCTAGATTTTCCTCGGGAATAAATTATCGACTGGGGGAAAAAATAAATCCTTCTCCTTGATAAATACTGCTGGAGGAACTTGGCAAATGGGCAGCGTCTGTGGGGGGGAAATGGACAGAGAATAAGGTGGCACAGCTGCTGCCTCAGTGTCAGAGATCTAGGTTCGATCCTGACTTCTGGTGCTGTCTGTGTGGAGTTTGCACCTTCTCTCCACGTGGATTTCCTCTCGCAAAAGACGTGCGGGACTCCAGGTTAATTGTCCTTTGTAAACTTTGGTCTACTCAACGGCCAAAAATCTGTAGCCTCGCTTCGATCTGGTATTTTGTTGGTTCACATGCTTGATCAACGGTGTTTTATTATTATTAATGTTTAGTGTTTTCCGAGTCATTCGTAACTGTCACTGTATGTCATGTTGTTACTTGTGGGCGGAGCACCAAGGCAAATTCCTTGTATGTGAACACTTACTTAAATTGCCTGTAATTTGTAGGGAGTGGATGAAAAGAATAAAGGGGAGGCCATTTAAGACAAAGGTGAGAAAAAACTTTTTCACCCAGAGAATTGAGAATTTGTGGAATTCCCTGCCACAGAGGGCAGTGGAGGCCAAATCACTGGATGGATTTAAGAGAGAGTTAGATAGAGCTCTAGGGGCTAGTGGAGTCAAGGGATATGGGGAGAAGGCAGGCACAGGTTATTGATTGGGGACGATCAGCCATGATCACAATGAATGGCGGTGCTGGCTCGAAGGGCTGAATGGCCTCCTCCTGCACCTATTTTCTATGTTTCTATAAAAGGTGAGATAACATTGAACAGGTGATCATTGGATCTGGGGGCCAGAAGGGCCAGTTTCCTTGCTGTATAGGGGGAGAGAGAGCAGACTGTTCTAAACCTTTCATACTAGAGTTCCTGCTGCAGTTCTTGCTCGTCTACTTTGGTATTCTAGTTTAATTCTAGTTGTAACCCACGCCATTACTCAAGTTATGGGTATTTTAAAAAAAAATATAGACATTGATAGTAAGGGCATCTGCGGTTGTGGGGTGCAGGCAGGAGAATGGGGTTGGGAATGATCGAATGGCAGGACAGACTTGATGGGCTGAATGGCCTAATTCTGCACCTATGCCTTAAGGTCTCCAGCCAGCAATAAATCTCTTTAGAGGAAGTTTAATGATGGATTTTGGTTTGTGCAACTTGGTAGGGAGGGTTGGGTATTTTGCTCTGGAATTCATGTTTTATTTTCTTTTTGTCTTTGGAATCTCAGCCCCCTCTCTGCTCCCAAGACCCCTGGGCCATGAAGTCTGAAGAGTTGGACGAATCCCCTCCAGCAGATGCCAAGGCCTCCGACATCAAAGGTCCAGCAGCAATGCCGGGCAAGCAGAAGAACGATGGGGCCACGAAGGAGAAGCAGAGTATGAAGTCCACCGCTGGGTCTCAGGTCAAGGCCAAAGTGGGCACCTCCAGCAGCAGACCACCGCTCTCCAGCCGGACAAACCCCAAACTGGTCAAGAAGACCAGCGAGCAGGATCCAAGAGCCGCCGCGGCCAAAACTACGCCAAAGTCGGGCATGTCTGCCCACGACAAAATAATGGAGAAGAAACTGATGGCCAGGAACAAGGGCGCTGTGGAGAATGTGGCCGTCCCCAGCAGTGCAGGCAGCAACGGTAGCCTGGCCACCCAAGTGGCCAGAGGTGGAGCAGCCAAGGCATTGCCCCCCACCAAAGCTGTTGCTAAAGTAAAAACCCCAGCGCAGAACATCCCTGCAGGTAAGTCTATTCCTTGCCCACTTTGGTTGGGGTGGGACACGACGAGACTAAAACACTGGGAGCTTTGCAACTTGTGCGGGGCACATTGCTGGTGTATCTCAGCTTGTCGGGGCTGCTTTAAGGGCCTGTCCCACTTTCATGACCTAATTCACGAGATTGCCCTTGACTCGTACGCGCAGCATGGCCGTCATGAGGTCGTACCAGGCCATGATGTTAGTTGTAGGTACTCGTGGCATCAAGTAGGTCGGGGCGTTTTTTTCTAGGCTGATGATAAACGTCCACGAGTTTAAAAAAAAGGTTGTGAATTAGGTCATGAAAGTGGGACAGGTCCTTTAGTTGTTTAGTTTGGAGATTGTGGAAACAGGCCCTTCGGCCCACAGAGTCCGTGCCGACCAGCAATCCCCGCACACTAGCACTATCACGGAGGGAGGGAGACACGGAGGGAGGGAGACACGGAGGGAGGGAGACACGGAGGGAGGGAGACACGGAGGGAGGGAGACACGGAGGGAGGGAGACACGGAGGCACACACAGAGACAGAGAGAGAGGGAGACACGGAGGCACACACAGAGACAGACAGAGAGGGAGACAGAGAGAGAGAGAGAGAGAGAGAGACACACAGAGAGAGAGAGAGAGAGAGGGAGACACAGAGGCACACACAGAGACAGACAGAGAGGGAGACAGAGAGAGAGAGAGAGAGACACACACAGAGACAGAGAGAGAGGGAGACACAGAGGCACACACAGAGACAGACAGAGAGGGAGACACGGAGAGAGAGAGAGACACAGAGAGAGAGAGAGAGAGACACACACACACACACATACACATACACACACACAGACAGACAGACACACACAGACACACACCAATTCACAATGATACTAAAACCTGCTTGTCTTTGGAGTGGCGGATAAAACCCACACGGGTGACGGGGGAGAACGTGCGAACTCCGTACAGGCAGCACCAATAGTCAGGATCGAACACTGAACTCTAGCGCTGTAAGGTGACAACTCTACCTCTGTGCCACCGAGCTGCCCATGGAGAACATGGGTTGGCGGATGTTTTGGATCATATCCTCTCCCCCCCACTTAAGTTGAAGTAATTTAACTAAATAAGTTCCTCTTGGCAGTAGCTGGGAAAACCACAACACCACATGGGACTCCTAGTTCTTGAAGGGACATCTAACCTGCAGTGTGTGTCTGCGGTATTTTACTCGTGTAAAAATAGAAATATAATCTAGTGTAGTCTGTTTCTGAGGCAGTGTTAAATTTCAGTGTCTAGTCTATTATTCAAGAAGTCGACCTGGAAAGCTAACTTTCCCTCTCTCCGAAACCTACTTGATCCAAGAGGCTGTTCCAGCTATGGGATTTGGACATTCTGCATGTTTGGCATGGGAAATATTCTTCACATTCTGTGGCACTCGCCTTCAGTGTGGCCCGACTGGGGGGGTAACAGCAATGTAGACGCTAAAATGCCTCTTCCATATGTTTTAGCAGCTGAATCTCCCTTCTCTGTATGTAGCTGGATTGCTCCCCCCACTCTCCCTTCTGGCTAAGCTCTACACAAGGCTACGCCACCTAATAAAAAAAATTATATTTAAAAGTGGCATTCATCTAGACCAGTTGTTTACCAAAGCCTGATACCAAAATCGTTTATAATGAAATTATTTTTTAATATAACTCTCCTCTTCTCTGACTAGCTTTGTCGAAGGTTAAATTGGTCTCATTATTTTGAGCTATTCTGGGCTGAATTAAAGATAGACACAAAATGCTGGGGTAACTTAGAGGGACAGGCAGCATCTCTGGAGAGAAGGTTTGGATGATAGAAACATCGAACATAGAAAATAGGTGCAGGAGGAGGCCATTCAACCCTTCGAGCCAGCACCGCCATTCATTGTGATCATGGCTGATCGTCCCCCTATCAATAACCCGTGCCGAGCCTTCTCCCCATTGACTCCACTAGCCCCTGGAGCTCTATCTAACTCTCTCCTAAATCCATCCAGTATAGAAACAATCCATCCAGTATAGAATGTTCTGGGACGAGACCCTTCTTCAGACTGGGCAGAATGGATATGCAGCTGAACCACCATGTTGCAAACTTGCACCATCTGTCTTGCTGGTGTACAGAATGGGTTGGGTGAGGGGGCTATCGCAGCAGTGTGTGGGGGCTTGGTTTAGAGATACAGCGTGGAAACGGGCCCATCGGACCACCGAGTCCACGCCGACCAGCGGTCCCCGTACACCAGCTCTATTCCACGCACGTTAGGGATACTTTGCAATTGTATCGAGCCAATTCTTCTTCTTGCATATGGCGTGCACAGCCTAAAGTTGGAGGACAACTTGAGCTTTTTCGATTGTGCACGCTGGGTTGATTGCATTCGTCGAAACAGGGCGAAGGTTGCAATCTCCCACCCCGCCAATTAACCTACAGACCTGTACGTCTTTGGAGTGTGGGAGGAAACCGGAGATTCCGGAGAAAACCCACGGGGAGAAGGTACGGACGGCACCCGTAGTAAGGATCGAACCCAGGTCTCTGGCGCTGTGAGGCAGCAACTCTACCGCTGCACCACCCACCTGGTGGTGACCCCACTTAACGTGGAGGAGGTGGTTGATATTACACCCAGGGATAACTTTGCTAATGGAGGTACTTATAAGAAATACATGCTGCGAATTGTGGTCACAGCCCAGACCATCGCGTAAACCAACCCCCCCAAATCCTGGTTGTCATTTTAACACTGTGCCCCCATCAATGGAAGCATGGGGGGAGGTTTGTGTGTCTAGTGCAGGTGGCATAATTCCTGCTTGCAGTATCTCCGCACACCAACCACCACTCATTGTACTCTTAAGACTTTAGAGCAACAGCGCTGAAATGGGCACTTCGAATGCCAAACCACATGTCTTTGGGATGTGGAAGGAAACTGGAGAACCCTGAGGGAACTTGTTGTGGTCATGGGAGGATGTCATCAGTGCACGACATACGGTTTAGTTGGACACAATACGCTGGCGTAACTCCAGTAGGTTTAGGGTGGGGCAGGCGGGCAATTCACATCCGCTACAACCTTGATTAAGAAACAACCAAGTACCAATTAGACTTCAGAGGCAGATAAAGACAGGCCCAGCCAATAATAATCTCAAAAACGTAGGCATGATAAAGATTAAAAAATTCCTTCAGGACAATATAAATTCCTTCAAGAAACGTAGCCCATTCCTTCTCTCCAGAGATGCTGCCTGTCCCGCTGAGTTACTCCAGTCTACCTTGGGTGTACACCAGCATCTGCAGTTCCCTCCTACACATTGAGTCCTGTTCAGGCAGAGGAGGTTAGTTTAGCTCTGCACGGACATTGTGGGCCGAATGGCCTGTTCCCGTGCTGTACTTTTCCACGTTCGATATATTTAATTGCAGAAGCTCAGGGGTCATTCTCACATTATTTTCTTGCGAGACCATGTTGTTCGCAAACAGACCACAGTTCCCCACATCACATCTGCGACAACAAATGAGTTTCATTGGGTGTTTGGAAGGTCCAAGATAGTGGAAAAGCTCCACAAAAAGGCGTAAAACCCCTCCATATGAATATTGATCCTCAAGTAACCCTTGCATTCCCTCTCTCTCCATCCTGCCCCCACCGTGTTACCCCTGTCCCACTTAGGAGACCTAAACAGCAACCTCTTGTGACCTTGCCCGCCACCCAAGGTTTCCATGAGGTCACCGGAGGTTTTGGCCACTCTCCCTAATGGTGGAAAGTGGTTTCCGCGGAGGTCGAGGCTTCATCTAGGTTGCTGCTATTTTTTCATCATGATCAAAACCAGCCTCGACTAAAAATAGGTTGCCGTTTTAAAAATCGATAGTTTTTTAGTCGCAGGTCTAGTCGAAGCCGGTTTTCTTCATAGTCGAGGAAGGTTTTCAACATATGCGTGGGAGGTGGTAGGAGGTTGCAGGTCACCTCGACCTTGGTTTTTGTTTTGGGTGGAGGGCAACCAGAGGTTGCTGTTTAGGTCTCCTAAGTTGGACAGGGGCTCTACTGTAGGACCTTCTGGTTAAAGGCCATGTGATCTGTGGTGTGAGATCAGTGAGTTGTATCGATCGATAGTTAATCTAATGCCCCTGTCCCACTTAGGAAACCTGAACGAAAACCTCTGGAGACTTTGCGCCCCACCCAAGGTTTCCGTGCGGTTCCCGGAGGTTTTTGTCCTCCGGCAGCCACCTTCAACTAGCATCGCAACCGGCTTCGACTAAAGAATTACTGATTTTTAAAACGGAAACCACTTTCGACCATTAGGGAGACTGACAAAAACCTCCGGGAACCGCACGGAAACCTTGTGTGGGGCGCAAAGTCTCCAGAGGTTTCCGTTCAGGTTTCCTAAGTGGGACAGGGGCATTAAGACGAATAGCATCAATGTGAGGAAGGGTCTCGACCCAAAGCATCGCCCATTCCTTCTCTCCAGAGATGCTGCCTGTCCCACTGAGTTACTCCAGCATTTAGTGTCCATCTTCAGTTTAAACCAGCATCTGCAGTTCCCCCCTCCACAGTACAAGCAGGTGTTGCTAGATTCCTTTCCATCCCTGTGAAAACGTTTGCACACTTCTGCCTTAATCAGTTTGGGCCACCATCTCCTCACTATGAAATCAAGGCATTTGAAACCATTGCATCTTGTAAAGGATAGAATTTTTGCAATTGGTTACCAAGGCCAACGTTTTCCTCTTACTGCAAATAAATTTTAAACCTCTCTTGGGTTTGTTTTTTTTGCCTTGAAGGAATTTTTTTTAATCATGAAGTATTTTTATCATGCCTAATTTTGTTGAGATTATTATTGGCTTGACATGTCTTTATCTGCCTCGAGTCCCAATTAGTAACTGGTTGTTCCTTAATCAAGATTGTAGCCGTTCTGAATTAGTGTGGCTATTTCTTCCTTGTTGCAACGTAGGGTGTGTCGAGAATGTGATGCACATACTCACTGTCTCAACCTAGAACGTTGCCCATTCCATCTCTCTAGAGATGCTACCTGTTCCGTTGAGTTACTCCAGCATATCTTTTGTCTATCTTTGGTGTGAACCAGCACCTGCGGTTCCTTCCTACACATTCACTCTAATGCCCCTGTCCCACTTAGGAAACCTGAACAGAAACCTCTGGAGACTTTGCGCCCCACCCAAGGTTTCTGTGCGGTTCCCGGAGGTTTTTGTCCTCCAGCAACCACCTTCAACCAGCATCGCAACCGGCTTCGACTAAAAAAAATTTCCGATTTTTAAAATGGAAACCACTTTCGACCATTAGGGAGACTGACAAAAACCTCCGGGAACTGCACGGAAACCTTGGGTGGGGCGCAAAGTCTCCAGAGGTTTCCGTTCAGGTTTCCTAAGTGGGACAGGGGTATAACTAAACTGACTGTAATTTTTCTAATGGTGCAGATTTTAAGACCATGTGGGTCATGGCTCTTGTCCCAAGCGATTTCTTTAAATAATTTGAATTTAAATCATTCTATTTTTTTGAGAATCCATGCCAGCTATCAAAATGCAACGCCTGATGTGAGGAATGGGCTGTGGTCAAGGAAGTTTGTTTCAAAATGGTGCCTTCACTGATTCAGTGTAATTGTCTCCACAGCTTCAAAGAAACCACCAGCTGCTGCTGCTGGAGTGAAGCCAGCAGGAAGACCAGTGAAGCCTAGCACAGTGAGCAGGTAAAGGGTTAATTTAGCTTGGAGATGCAGCGTGGAAACAGGCCCTTTGGCCCCCTGGGACCCCGCACACTAACACAACCCTACACACACTCCGGCCAATTAACCTACAAACCTGCACGTCTTTGGAGTGTGGGAGGAAACTGGAGCTCCCGAGGAAAACCCACGGGTTGAACGTGCAAACTCTGTACAGACAGCATCCATAGTCAGGATGGAGCTTGTGTGTATATATATATATATATGTGTGTGTGTGTGTGTGTGTGTGTGTATGTATGTATATGTGTGTGTGTGTATATATATGTGTGTGTGTGTATATATATGTATGTGTGTATATATATGTATGTGTATGTATATGTGTGTGTATATATATGTATGTGGATATATATGTGTATATATATGTGTGTGTATATATATGTATGTGTGTGTGTGTATATATATATATATATATATATATATATATATATATATATATATATATATATATATATATATATATATATATATATATATATATATATATATATATATATATATATATTTATTTATTTTTATTTTTTTTTTGAATAAAAGTATTTGTATAATTTTTTTAAAAATAGTCAGGATGGAACCCGGGTCTCTGGTGCTGTAAGGCAGCAACTCTACCGCTGCGCCACCGTGCTAACCTAGGTCCATGAGTGTTTACTGCTGGATTTCAATAGCTGCCATTATTTAGTTTGGGGCAAAATTCTTGTTTCCATTGTGGTCTTGTGGTTTTTTTTTCATCCCTTACACAGGGTAAACGCAGTCTTTTACCCTATCTATTCCTGCCATGGTCCTGTACACCTCTAAGATCACCACTCATCCTCCTGCGCTCCAAAGAATGAAGTCCTATCCTGCCCAATCTCTCCCTACAGCTCTGGCCCTCGAGTCCCTTTCCGACATTGTTGAATCTTCTTTGCACTTGTTCCAGCTTAATATCTCTCCTGTAGGCAGGGCGACCAAAACTGAACACCACACTCCAAATGTGGCCTCACAATGTCACAACATAATGTCCCCACTTCTACACAAAGTACGTTGACTTGCATAGTAACATAGAAAATACGTGCAGGAGTAGGCCATTCGGCCCTTCGAGCCTGCACCACCATTCAACATGATCATGGCTGATCATTCAACTCGGTATCCTGTACTTGCCTTCTCTCCATACCCCCTGATCCCTTTAGGCACAAGGGCCACATCTAACTCCCTCTTAACTATAGCCAATGAACTGGCCTCAACTACCTTCTGTGGCAGAGAATTCCAGAGACTCACCACTCTCTGTGTAAAGAATGTTTTCCTCATCCCGGTCCTGAATGAATTCCCCCTTATCCTTAGACTGTGACCCCTTGTTCTGGACTCCCCCAACATCGGGAACAATTTTCCTGCATCTAGCTTGTCCAACCCCTTAAGAATTTTGTAAGTTTCTATAAGATCAGGTGAAAGCCAAGCAGGTGGGACTAGTGTAGATGGGCCATGTTGGGCGGTGAGGGCAAGTTGGGCCATGTTGGGCGGTGAGGGCAAGTTGGGCCATGTTGGGCGGTGAGGGCAAGTTGGGCGGTGTGGGCAAGTTGGGCCATGTTGGTCGGTGAGGGCAAGTTGGGCCATGTTGGGCGGTGTGGGCAAGTTGGGCCAAAGGGCCGCATTTCTGTGCCGTATGACTCTATAACAACTATTGGCCAACCTGATTTTCTTCTTGTGTAGCGAGGAACTGCAGTTCCAGGTTTAACCCGAAGATAGATAGACAAAATGCTGGAGCAACTCAGCAGGTCGGGCAGCATCTTTGGAGAAAAGGAATGGGTGACGTTTTGGGTCTGAAGGGTCACCTATTCCTTTCCTTTAGATGCTGCCTGACCTGCTGAGTTACTCCAGTGTTTTGTGTCGATCTTCTGGTTTTCTGCTTTGGGGTCTGGGCTGGGTGGACGTGGCCTCTGTAGGTCCTGAATTCCTGCTGACCGTCCAGTTCCAATAACAGTGACTGCTCCCTTCCACTGCCTGAAACTTGTCCCTTTGTCTAACCTTGCAATATATTGTTTGCCGTGAAACTGCTTCTGACAGCCTCGCAGTTGTTAATCCGATCCCGACTGATATCACAAAGGGGCGGGAGATATCAGGGTCGCTCCAGACAATTGTTGTGATTACTGGCTGACTCATTCATCCGTTTTGCTCCTCGCCATTGTTCCATTTAATTCCTGCCGTGGGCCAATATGACTTGGGTAACTATGTTATCGGATAACTCGTTATGGACTCATTGTAGGCAGCAGATTGAGCTTGTTCTATTAAGGTGCAGGAATGGCACGGTGGCGCAGCGGTAGAGTTGCTGCTTTACAGCACAGGAGACCCGGGTTCCATCCTGACTACGGGTGCTGTCTGTACGGAGTTTGTACGCTCTCCCCCCCCCCCCCCCCCCCCCATGACCTCCCTGGGTTTTCTCCGGGTGCTTAAGTTTCCTCCCACACTCCAAAGACGTACAGGTGGAGGGACAGCAATTTGGGTTGTTGTGGGTTTTGACTGCTGCCAATGTTAAAATGGAAACACAAATTTAAAAAGAAATTGAATATTTAAAAATAGGACAAGAGGCAAGGGAACTGATCTAAATTGAAACTGCTTGGGTTGAAAGGTCACCCACTATCCCATTAAATAGGCCATTGTGTCGTCACCAGCCAGCTTTTAGCTTTTGTTGTTTTACTTTTGGAAATACAGCATAGGAATAGGCCCTTCAGCCCACCAAGCCCATGTCAACCCCAATGATGACCTCTACACTAGTTCCATCCTACACACACACACGCACTATGGACAATTTTCAATTTTACCAAAGCCAATTAACCTGCTGACCTGCGCGTCCTCCTTGGAGTGTGGGAGGAAACCGGAGCACCCGGAGAGAACCCACGCAGTCACAGGGTGAGCTTTCAAAATCAGTACAGGCAGCCCCCGTAGTCGGGATCGAACCCCATTTTACTTGTCTCTTGTCTGTCAACAGTTGGGTGAAGGGAAGGGAAGTGGCACCACCTGCAGGCAGTGTGCAGAACAACAGGGAGCTATGTTCTTCCCTTAAACCTGTTTATATCCCCACATATAAACAGGCCCTTCGGCCCACCAGGTCTGCGCCGACCAGCGATCCCCACATATTAACACAATCCTACACACTCTAGGGACAATTTACATACACACCAAACCAATTAACTTACAAACCTGTATGTTTTTGGACTGTGGGAGGAAACCGAAGATCTCGGAGAAAACCCACACGGTCACGGGGAGAACGTACAGACAGCACCCGTGGTCGGGATCGAACCTGGGACTCCGGTGCTGCTTTTGCTGTAAGGCAGCAACTCTACCGCTGCGCCACCATGCCTCATTCATTCTAGGATCCATCATACCCCCTCAACTCCATTCTCCTGCCTTCTCCCCATAACATCTGTCACCTGTATTGATCAAGAACCAGTCAATCTCCGCTTTAAAAATACCCACTGACTTGGCCACCCCAGCCATGTGTGGCAAAGAATTCCACAGATTCACCACCCTCTGACTAAAGACATTGCTCCTCATCTCCTTCCTAGAGGAACATCCTTTAAATCTGAGGCTGTGACCTCTGGTTCTAGACTCTCCCACTAGTGGAAATATCCACTCTATCCACTCTAGCAAATGGTATGTTAGCTTTCATAGCGAAAGGATTTGAGTATAGGAGCAGGGAGGTTCTACTGCAGTTGTACAGGGTTTTGGTGAGGCCACACCTGGAGTAGTGCGTACAGTTTTGGTCTCCAAATCTGAGGAACAACATCCTTGCCATAGAGGGGGTACAGAGAAGATTCACCAGACTGATTCCTGGGATGTCAGGACTTTCATATGAGGAAAGATTGGATAGACTCGGCTTGTACTCGCTGGAATTTAGAAGATTGAGGGGGGATCTTATAGAAACTTACAAAATTCTTACGGGGTTGGACAAGCTAGATGCTGGAAGATTGTTCCCGATGTTGGGGGAGTCGAGAACAAGCGGTCACAGTCTAAGGATAAGGGGGAATTCCTTTAGGACCGAGATGAGGAAAACATTCCTTACACAGAGAGTGGTGAGTCTCTGGAATTCTCTGCCACAGAAGGTAGTTGAGGCCAGTTCATTGGCTATATTTAAGAGGGAGTTAGATGTGGCACTTGTGGCTAAAGGGATCGGGGGGTATGGAGAGAAGGCAGGTACGGGATACTGAGTTGGATGATCAGCCATGATCATATTGAATGGCGGTGCAGGCTCGAAGGGCCGAATGGTCTACTCCTGCACCTATTTTTCTATGTTTCTATGTTTCGATCCAAACCTTTCACTATTTGGTCAGTTTCAATGAGGCCCACACCATTCTCCTGAACTCTGGCGAGGAGAGGCCCAGAGCCAACAAAGGCTAAATACATATTTTTTTTAAACGTTAAATAATTCTAACTGGCAACTGTGCTTCCAATTGTTTCCAAGGCCCAACAGCTCGATGGCCACATCCTGCCAAGCAAGTACTGGAGCGGTCAGGAAGCAACCAATGTCGAAACCACTCAACGAAGGCCTGACCTGCGCTAGAACGGCCAAACCCAGCGTACCGACGGCAGGAGCCAAACCAGAGAAACGCTCCCCTGCCTCTAACAGGACATCTAAAGGTGGTCTGTACATGATTTCCCCCAAAAGTGTGCTGTTGGCTGTTGAGTGAGAAATGTTTGCTGGAGTACAGAGCAGTTCTTAGATGAAATTGGCAGAAAAATTTAGATGAAATTGCCAGGAAGCGAGCGGGCAAGATCATCTCTGACCCCTCTCACCCTGGCCACAAACTCTTTGAATCACTTCCCTCTGGAAGGCGACTCCGGACTGTCAAAGCTGCCACAGCCAGACATAAAAACAGTTTTTATCCACGAGTAGTTGCTCTACTCAACAGCCAAAAATCTGTAGCCTCCCTTTGATCTGGTATTTTGTTGGTTCACATGCTTGATCAATGGTGTTTTATCATTAATGTCTTATTATTATTAATGTTTAGTGTTTTCTGAGTCATTCGTAACTGTCACTGTATGTCATGTTGTTACTTGTGGGCGGAGCACCAAGGCAAATTCCTTGTATGTGAATACTTGGCCAATAAACTTACTTACTTAAAAGGGTTAAAGTATTATTGTAGCTGGGTTTGGGGAGGGTCTCGACCCGAAACGCCACCTATTCCTTTTTTCCAGAGATGCTGCCTGACCCGCTGAGTTACTCGAACGTTTTGTGTCTATTGCAGTGAGACATTGCATGTAGTGTGTGTGTGTGTGTCGGATAGTGTTAGTGTACGGGGTGATCACTGGTCGACGCGGACTAGGTGGGCCGAAAGGCCTGTTTCTGTGCTGTATCTCTGAAGTCTATGACTCTATATGTTTATATCTCACTGATGGGTCCCATAACCAGGTAGTCTATCCACTCTGCACCCTGCCTGCCCCTCCCTCAAGACCCTGAGCTAGCCTACACCCCTTTGACAATAGGTGCAGGAGTAGGCCATTTGGCCCTTCGAGCCAGCAACACCATTCAATGTGATCATGGCTGATCATCCCCAATCAGTACCCCGTTCCTGCCTTCTCCCCATATCCCCTGACTCCTCTATTTTTAAGAGCCCTATCTAGCTCTCTCTTGAAAGCATCCAGAGAACCTGCCTCCACCGCCCTCTGAGGCAGAGAATTCCACAGACCTTTGACATTTGCACAAGGTTTGTCTGAATCCTTTCTTGACAAGGTGCGTGGGTTTGAAACTGCATCCATTGTTCTCACATTGGCCCATGACACCTGGAATTAATGGCAAATAAGAACATATGCGAATGATGTGATCTATTATGTGTATGTGACGAATAGACTTGACTATTTATGGTCTTGAGCTGCAAGGGTCTGATGGGTGGTGTCTTCTGACTTCTAGACACAACTTGAAGCTGAATGGTGCTGGAGTAACTCAGTGGGTCGGGCAGCATCTTTTGAAGAACATGGATAGGTGATCTCTCTGATTGAGGCCTCCTTCAAACTTGGCCGGGGGGCGGAGGATAGAGAAGAAAGCCTAGATGAGAGAAGGGGTAGAATGGGGCTAGCGGGTTATGGATGAGGGGAGAGGATTTGATAGATGGAAGGTGGCCAGAGATGAAAAGACAGAAGGTGTGAAGAGTCAGGATTGAAGCATAACATAGAAGCATAGAAAATAGGTGCAGGATGAAGCCATTCGGCCCTTCGAGCCAGCACCGCCATTCATCGTGATCATGGCTGATCGTCCCCTATCACTAACCCGTGCCTGCCTTCTCCCCATGTCCCTTGACTCCACTAGCCCCTAGAGCTCTATCTGACTCTCTCTTAAATCCATCCAGTGACTTGGCCTCCACTCCCCTCTGTGGCAGGGAATTCCACAAATTCACAACTCTCTGGGTGAAAAAGTTTTTTCTCACCCTAGTCTTAAATGGCCTCCCCTTTATTCTAAGACTGTGGCCCCTGGTTCTGGACTCGCCCAACATTGGGAACATTTTTCCTGCTCCAGTCTTTTTATAATTTTATTTGTTTCTATAAGATCCCCCTTCATCCTTCTAAACTCCAGTGAATACAAGCCCAGTCTTTTCTTCTTCTTCTTCTTCTAGCGTGTGGTGTGCACAGCCTAAAGTTGTCGGACAACTTGCTCTATTTGATCTTATTTGAATGTGCACGCCAGATTGATTGCATTCGTCAAAACGGGGCGGACCACGTGAAGGTTGCAATCTCCCACCCTGCCTAGTCTATTCAATCTTTCCTCGTACGACAGTCCCGCCATCCCAATGATCAATCTCGCGAACCTACGCTGCACTGCTTCAATCACAAGGACGTCCTTCCTCAAATTAGGAGACTAAAACTGTACACAATACTCCAGATGTGGTCTCACCACAGCCCTATACAACTGCAGGAGAAGCTTGAAGAGTTGCAGATTGTGAAGCTGAAGGAGGGGGAGGTGAGGTAACAGTGAGAGTCCAGGTGAGGCATGGGGGTAGGAAATAAAATGATCTGTTTTCACTTTAGTTTTAATGGATTGATTTTGCCAATTGGGTTCATCGCTACCATTATCATCCATGTGAATGCAGCCACTTGCTAGTTCATGTTACTGTAGAATGTATTAATATTCTGGTTGACTTTGTCCTCCTTCTCTCCAGACCTGGCTCTCGGCTCTTCCCAGCTAAAGAAGAATCCAAGTTTGGAAGCGGGCAAAGGCACCAACATCGCCAGGACCAGCAAACTAAAACTGCCGAAGACTTCAGAATCTCCTTCTGAAACAAAACATGTGGATGCAAGTCTGAAGACCAAGATGCCTGTTAGACAAAGGCCGGGGATATTGCCTGAGGCCTCGGCATCCAAGGGCTTGGTGGGCACTGTTCTCCCTTCAACCAAGACCGGCAAAGGCATCGAGAAGCAACACTTGTCGAGTGGTAGATCGTCAAACACCACAAGGTCCCTCTCTGAGAATAGCATTGGGAGCCGCCTCAATGGTGAACCAAAGTCCAAGATGAAGGGGACATCTCTCAGCTTGGTTGCTGCACCAGCCGTTAGAGATGTTGCTGCGGAGCCACGGGGCAGTCTGACCATCGGAAACGCGCCCTCTCCACAAGGAATGAAGGCAGCCCTTACCCTTGGCCCTGCCGGTGGAACGGCTCCTGCAGAGGTAAAGGTGGCGGGCGCTGAGGCGGAACCAAGTGTGCATGTGCCGGCACTCGAAGGAGCAGAAGATACGGAATGTTTAAGATCTGTTGAATTGGCTGGCCAGTTAAACAAAGGAGAGGTGAATTCTGACCCAAATCTTGAGCCAGAGCCGTGTTTAACCGACAGTGATAAAATGGAAAACATTGGAGCTGTGGTCGGGATTGGACATAATGTTCCTGAAGGGGTCGATACAGTTATTGTAAACCATTGTGAAGTTCAACAGACTAACGGTGATGACAATGTGATGGATGTTGGGGGAGAAGTGAACTTGACCGATTTGGAAGAATGTCTCCTGCCTTGCCAATGGGTTGTTGAGAAGGACTCTGCTCTGCTATGTTCTGAAGGGTCTCCATCCATTGTGGATCTTGATATTCTCGATCCTACTCCGGCAAGTCCACCAGAAAATGTCGCTGCAATTGAGGACAATATGGTCCTTGCCCCAACTTTGGAGAACGTAACATTTGATCGGGGGTCTACTGTGAGGTCAGAGACGGTGTCCAACAGTAATGTATCTACTGGCGAGGACATTATGCTGACTGTGTGTGTGACTGTGCGTAACTACTCCAATGCAGATGTCGAGGTAACTCCTCCGGAAGAGCTCCTTCCAGAGACGCTCTCGAGTTGCGAGCAACATGCTGCCTGCAAGCCTTGCGAGCAGCTGGTGGAAGGCTGCAGAACGCCCGCAGAGTTGCAACACCCTATTGAAAGTGAAGACTTGCCCTCTGGAGGGACGCTAGGTATTTTGCTCGGAGATGTGTGTGAGGTCCACGGTTTGTCCAGGGCTAGCACACTGAGCGGCCCGGACATGGCTGGCAAGAGCAGCAGCGTCACCAGCACTCCAGAGGAGCTGAAGGATTACAACAGCAGCTCTGGAGTCGAGTCCAAGTCGGAGAAATTGGAATCTGCAGACGATGGCTCTCCTCCAAGAGAGGTCTGCGAACCTGATCTTGTGGAGCAGGATTTGGGGATTCACTTGGAAAGGGGTGATTACGAGCCGGAGACGCTACCAGCAGATGATCTACTTGAAGGTTCTTCAACTGAACCCCTGGTCTCTTCAGATGATGAAGAACGCTTGGAGGGCGATCTTGAAACTGTGGCTGAGATAACGAACCAGCGTGGGCTAGAAGGGATAGACAACCCCGTATTTGAGGACAAAGCCGCGACAGAATTGAAAACTGAAAGTCTCTCCCTTCTGTTTAATTCCCCCCAATTCAATCCCTCTAGTCTCCAGGCTGTGGATGAAATAGAAGAGCTGGCGACTGCTGAGACCCCCTGCACTCCAGGATTGGGGCAACTTGCCCACCAAAGCTGCCTGCTCTCGATAGTGGAACCGCAGGCAGGGCTTGCCGTGGACAACCAGGTCTCGAGCCTCCCCCCAGCAATCGACGGCCAGTCCCATGGATCTCCCATTCAGGGTGGCTGCCCAATTGAAGCCGAGACCTTGACCGGAGTCGTTCCCGACGTGACTTTAAATCTGCAGCGTGCGTTTGACCTGGTGGAAGACCTTCCCAGCGAGTTGGCAGATGAACCACTGCCCATGGATGCAGAGGTACCGGGAGCAAACCATCCCATGAACTGCCTCGATGGGGAGTTGGCTAAATTACAAGAGACGGCTGGTGGTACGGATGATGCAAATGGAGGTTGCATGCAACAGCTATGCTACCCTCTATATGAAAAGAATGATAACGTATTGGCAGGTAATGTATGAAATGCTACTTTTGAAAAATAAAGATACGCTTTCCCCAAGGGTGGCATTTCTGTAAATGTAATATATATATACACCTTTTGTCCTAGACCAAACACACTGATCACATTGCCTAAACCTAATTTTAATCTGAATTCTATGCATGTTCTTGCTCATCACTGCTAACATCTTGGTAACAAACCTGCAGGGCATTAGAAATTGTGTAAATCATTTTTTTTTTGTTCATTTAATATTGATCAATAAAGTGTTATAAAATGCTGGAACTGGCCATTTCGTACAGGCTTTGTGTGCACTGGTTGGGGGTGGGGATTGGTATGTGAGGGAGTGTGGTTCTGGGTGGAGCATCTTTGATCTCTGAACCAAGCCCCAGATCGATCCTCCATGCAACCTGATATGATGCACATTTTAAAATGGGTAATACTAGCTATCGATCTCTCCCTTGACTCTCATTTAGTTTATTGTTAGGAGGTACAGTGAAAAGCTTTTGCTGCGTGCTAGCCATTCAGCGGAAAGACAATACATGATTACAATAGAACCATTCGCAGAGTACAGATACATTCTAAAGGGAATAACATTTAGTGCAAGGTAAAATCCGATCAAAGATAGGTCGATATTATCTCAGGGCTATTCTCCAGTTGGTAGACAAAAGTGCTGGAGAAACTCAGCGGGTGCAGCAGCATCTATGGAGCGAAGGAAATTTCCTTCGCTCCATAGATGCTGCTGCACCCGCCGAGTTTCTCCAGCACTTTTGTCTACCTTCGATTTTCCAGCATCTGCAGTTCCTTCTTAAACCTGTTATTCTCCAGTTGTTGGTAGGATGGTTCAGTTGCTGGTTCCTATTTTATCTGCGTACGTTGAGTTGACAATCCAACCATTGTACTTTCACCTGCTAGTAAGGAACGGGTCTTCTCCAGGTGCAGTCATATCATTCTCTGCATCGTTGTCTTATCTACCTGGAGTATTGCGTACAGTTCTGGTCTCCAAATCTGAGGAAGGACATTATTGCCATAGAGGGAGTGCAGAGAAGGTTCACCAGACTGATTCCTGGGATGTCAGGACTGTCTTATGAACAAAGACTGCATAGACTCGGTTTATACTCTCTAGAATTTAGGAGATTGAGAGGGGATCTTATAGAAACTTACAAAATTCTTAAGGGGTTGGACAGGCTAGATGCAGGAAGATTGTTCCCGATGTTGGGGAGGTCCAGGACAAGGGGTCACAGCTTAAGGATAAGGGGAAAATCCTTTAGGACCGAGATGAGAAGGACTTTTTTCACACAGAGAATGGTGGGTCTCTGGAACTCTCTGCCACAGAGGGTAGTTGAGGCCAGTTCATTGGCTATATTTAAGAGGGAGTTAGATGTGGCCCTTATGGCTAAGGGGATCAGGGGGTGTGGAGAGGAGGCAGGTACGGGATACTGAGTTGGATGATCAGCCATGATCATATTGAATGGCGGTGCAGGCTCGAAGGGCCGAATGGCCTACTCCTGCACCTAATTTCTATGTTTCTATGTAATGCTTTTCCAATCCCAGATAGATGGCCAAATCTGTTTGTTGCATGCAGTGAGCTGACCTAACGTAGCTGGCCATTGGAACACATGCAGGAATGTTAACTTAGCACCTTAAAATATATATTTTTTAAATGCTGTTTTAAATGGGCTTGGTGACTGGGAACATTTGATGCTTTTCGGGAAATGATGATTTAAACTTGGGTGGGAAGTCTTTATGTGAGAATGAGTAGGAAGTAACTGGCGATGCTGGTTTACACCAAAAACTAACGCACAGAATGCTGGAGTAACTCAGCGGGGCAGGCAGCATCTCTGGAGAAAAGGAATGGGCGATGTTTCGGGTCAAGACCCTTCTTCAGACTGAAGAAGGGTTTCGACCTGAAACGTCACCCATTCCTTCTCTCCAGAGATGCAGCCTGTCCCGCAGAGTTACTCCAGCATTCTGTGTCTATCTTCAGTGTAGAATGAGGGTAGGCGTTGCAAAAATGAATCAATGCTAGGGTTGCTAGAGCTTTCTAGATGTCTGAGGACTACCCATTGCCTAGCTTTGAGTCCTTAAAGCTAGAATTAAAATGGGAGGAATGTTGTATTCTTAAATGCATCTGCATCCAATTGGTCTGGTATTGTCTCAATGAAAATGTTCTATTCTGTCCTACTTGTCCAAGCTTCCCCCCACCCCCCCCCCCCCCCCCCCCCCCCCCCCCACACCGTACAATTATCTGTTCAGTTCCATGTGCCATTTCTTTGTGAACTTGGGAGAATGTAGCAAAGTTAATATCTTGCATATAACCCTTGATTTTAACTCCTCTCCTCAAAGAGGGGGGGAGGCAGGGAACAAGTTGTTCGGTAGCTATCAGTCTGGTCTTGGAGAACAAGTTTCTTTGGGCGAGAAGGTACCTTTGGGTTGCAGGAAATCATGGAATGTGATTGCTGGTTTTGCAGTTGCTTTAAAATGTTGTGGCATCTTCCAATCTAAACATGGCAGCTTAACACGTTGTGTAGGAAGGAACTGCAGATGCTGGTTTAAACCGAAGATGGACACTAAAAGCTCTGATAACTCAGCGGGTCAGGCAGCATTTCTGGAGAGAAGGAATGGGTGACGTTTCGGGTCGAGACCCTTCGTCAGATTGGTTTGGGATAAGGGAAATGAGAGATATGGACGATGTAGAGAGATAAAGATCAATTAATAAAAGATATGCAAAAATAATGATAAAGGAAACAGGCCATTGTTAGCTGTTTGTTGGGTGAGAACGAGAAGCTGGTGGGACTTGGGTGGGGGAGGGATGGGGAGAGAGGGAATGCCGGAGCTACCTGAAGTTAGAGAAATCAATATTCATACCATAGGGCTGTAAGCTGCCCAAGCAAAATATGAGATGCTGTTCCTCCAATTTGCATTAAACCTCACTCTGACAATGGAGGAGTCTGAGGACAGAAGGGTCCGTGTGGGTAGACACAAGATGCTGGAGTAACTCAGCGGGACGGGCAGCAGCTCTGGAGAGAAGGAATAGGTGATGTTAAGGTCAGTGTGGGAATGGACAGGAGAATTAAAGTGTCTGGCAACTGGGAGATCAGGTAGGTCCTGGCGGACTGAGGGAAGGTGATCAGCGAAACGAGCGCCCAGTCTACGTTTGATCTCGCTAAGAGTCCACATCTTGAACAACGGATACAGTAGATGAGGTTGGCGGAGGTGCAAGTGAACCTCTGCCTAACCTGAAACAAGCCAACAAGTTGCTGTGTTTCCTAATATTATTCCTGTTGAGCAGCCCGGTAGGACTCTTAAAAATAGCGGAGTCAGGGGAGAAGGCAGGAACGGGGTACTGATTGGGGATGATCAGCCATGATCACATTGAATGGCGGTGCTGGCTCGAAGGGCCGAATGGCCTACTCCTGCGTCTATTGTCTATTGACACAGCTGAGGAACTGCTAATGTGTTGCAGTAGTCGGGTCCAAGTGCACTAGAGTGCAGACTGTCATAGAACTGGTGGCAAATGTAATACACTGTGTATGCCTCCCATGACTATTGTCCTGAGTGTGCTGGCCTTGTATGTTTAGCCTTCCATCTGTGCTCGCTCTGCCTGTCTAAAAATTGTCTCGTCGCTTTGTGCTGCCGCATCGACCCAGAACCGTTGAAATTTCTTGCAAGTGTTTGTCCTTGCTTTGTCTGGAGCCGCGTATTCATTAAGCAGAAAAAGCTGCCCTTGATTGGAAACTGGGGAACTATAATAACCCTGGGGAAAATTGGACGTTAAGCCAAACTTCAGCCATCAAGCCCAGACGCTGCTGTTCTGCTTTGAATTGTAACTTTCCCCCCTTATTGGCGGTGCCTGCCGTTGTGCAACGTCATCCTATACTAGAAGGAAGTGTATGCCAAATTGAGAGGATCGTTTGAAGGTTGTGTTGCCTGCAAGATGCTTGTGGCGTGCATGCAAGCAAGGACCATGGAACTCCTATTTAAAAAAAAAAAAAAAAAAAAAAAAATCCCCAATGACTTTATGTAGCAAGTTGTCACTGAAATCACTTTCCCTTTGGTTCAGTTCTAATACTTCTTTGTTCATAGATGAATGTTGTGCAAGAAATGTATCGTCTAGTTTGTACAATGTCTTCTCGATCCTGTTTGCATTTGCTCTGCAAACGTCAAAACCCTAGTTGTAGATTGCATGCAAGAAGGATTTTGCTGCTATTTTTTTCTTTTTTTCTCTCTCTCTTCCAAAATCTTCAAGTGCTGTCACTTGTTGCAGGCATCATGAATGAGGGCGATAAAACAGTGCAGACTCACTGTGTACCTTGGATAACACCACTGCTCCCACCTATCCTCTCCACAATCTATGAAGTAGAACCGGCCGACTGTGAGGAGAGGAGGCTCGAAGAGGACTATGAGAGCAAAGATCTTCAGACACTGGATCTGCCATGCCTTGAGCTCATTGAAGATCCCAGCGACAGAGTCTTGTCCCTGCAGATCGAGCCGGTGGAAGTGGTGCAACAACTGATAAATCACACTCTTCTACTTTCTGGAGACGGAGTCAAGCTACAGAGCAAGGTAATGGTTGACAAAGCAGAGCTGAGCAAATGGACCGATCTTATATCGCCGTTAGATGACTCCACGGCCAGTATCACGTCCGTAACCAGCTTCTCTCCTGAAGACCTCTCCTCTTCACAAGGGGAATGGACAGTGGTAGAGCTGGAAACTCATCATTAGCCAAATGGCATTGCCTGCCTTTTGCATTCTGGCCAGAAACATCATCTAAATTGGATGGCCCGGTGTGTTATTGGAAGGGTGCAAGTCAGACCAATACTTGTTCATACCTGAAGATCATCTTCCTATGATCTTGCTATCGATGTCACTGGTCTGAGCTGTGGGACGTTCTCCAATATTGTAACTTCCAGGATGAACGTAAAAGGGATTAAATGAAACAACTAAATTATTCTCATGGGAATGGACCTAAATGCAGCTGCCTGTACTTTTAAATTGGATCGGCTTGTAATGCATTGAAGTAGCTTAATGAACAATATGCAATTCTTTAACTGGAATCTAAATCTTGAAACCTTTCATGATCGTTACAAGAGCTTAGAATAGTCTACACTGGATGTGTTTAAAAGTGGTCTTTTGTCTACATTTTTCAGCAAGAGTAAAGGGCCTGTCCCACTGACGAGACTTTTCAGCAAACTGTCTGCGACCTTCAAGCTCGGGGGCACTCGCCTGAAAAAACTGCGAGCTGGATCGACCTTCAGCGCGGAACACACACACACACACACACACACACACACACACACACACACACACACACACACACGCACGCGCGTACACACACACACACACACACACACACACACACACACACTGCAAAGGCGGGGGCCAGGGAAAGCGGGGGAGCGCTGTCTGAAATACACACTGTGCAAAGCCAAGGAGATACGCACGCTGAACAGGAAGGTTAAAGACGGCTAGCATAGTGTATGGTAAGTCCTTTAATTGAGCGGGGGGGGGGGGGGGTGGTTGGGAGAGAAGGAGCCAGAGATACACAGCTGTGACGTTCAGCAGGCATTTAACATAACCGGCCGGTTTTCCTTGGTTCTAGAAACTCATGCTTAAGTTCCCCCCCCCCCCCATGAGCCAATTAAAATGCCCGGTCAGCAAAGGAGATTTCCTATGGCTACCTCGACTGCCTACAACGACATAGCAACCCCACTACCACTGCACTACCAGTTTAAAAAATATCGATTTTCTCAATGCCGACCAATTTTTTTTTTTTTTTCTCGCAGAAAAATGTTTAAAAATTTTCCGCGACCAAACTGAGGCCGCGCGTAGTAACCACTATGCGGGAACTCCTCTCGACCGTGAAGGAGACTCACTAGAGACCACGTGTCGACCATGCTGCGAGCTTGTGGCGAGCGCAGACTCTCATAAGGTCACCATAGTGGGACAGGCCCTTAACTGTTTTTGCTCAGGGTGGTGCTGTTTGAGGTCTGAAATTTTGGAGTGGAACAGATGACTTGAATAGCATTTTTTTTTTTAATGAATTGCGTAACCTGTGAATCGAGTCGAAGTCTGCTCTCTTCGACTGCACTGTTTTTTGAAGTTTAAGTTCAGTGATACTTTTTGTCAAACTTTTTGTGTTAAATGCAGCTTTCTATTTTAGTGGCTCTGGAGTGGAATTTGAGTCTCTAAGTTTGCGTGGAACTGCATTATCCTTTGGCTGCGAGGTCTCTTGCCTAAAGTGGTGCTTTATTTAGATTAATGTCTTGAAGCCATGACGTGGCCAGTTCAGTTTGCATTCGCCAAATGAGGTCTCCAAAGGAATAACCTAGCTGGTAATGTTGGGTTTTTTTCCCCCAAAAGGTGAACACGAGAAACAAGTGGCCTTTTTGTATCGAGTTTAAATGTGCAGGGAAGAATGAAAGTTTAAAATGCAGTAATGCATGCAAATACAAAGCCATTATTCTGCGACAACTCAGATTGTCACAAAGTTAGTTTGAAGCTGTGGAGATACTGTGTGGCATGTTATGTCAATGCAGTTGTTAGACGCTAATCATAAATGGACTATGCCGGCTTTCCTGTTGACAGCCTTCCTGTGATTTCTACACTTGCCTGACTTTTTTCTTTCTCCTGGCTTTCTACATGCAAGCTAAAATTTGGCTTTCGACATGCAGATTACAATGTGTGTTTTGGCCAATATGAAGCTGGTTCTGGTGAGATGAGTGATGATGATAATATCTGATTTGTCAGTCAGAAGGAGTTATGTCCATCACTTGTCCAGCCAAAGTCAAATTACAGTATACGCTGCCACATAGCTGAAGATACACTTGCTAATCGTGGATTTTTGCTGTCATCTATACTGCATGAAGCTGACGTCTAATGTGTGAACACAAATGGTTTTAATTGTTCATTTCCAGCATGTTTTTAATGACTTGTAGAATTCTGACATCAAACTGCATCCCGAAGTATTCTCAAAAAGCATTGGATATTGCTGTACATTCCCCCTTTTTTGGGGGGGGGGGGGGGGGGTCGTCAGGAGGGCTGTGTCTACGCACTACCTCCCTATCTGTCTACAGCCTGGAGATTTTTGTTTACATTAAAGCTATAACTGGTTTAATTCTGACTGCTGTTGTTCTTTTGTACAGGGAGTGTTGCCAATTTCAAACGCCCTAAATAGTCTTGACCTTGATTGTCATGCGTTTGCAAATGTTGAACATGATATTCCCAAACTAATATCTATCTGGCTATTTAATTATTCAATTAACACTGAATGTGAGCTTGAATGTTGCTGGTTAATTAACCATCTTTTTGATAAGATTGAACTCATTATGTCTTGGCTGATCTGGGCACTTAACCTTTTGTGTATAGCAGTGAGATTCATAAGACCTTGGAGCAGAATTAGGCCATTCGGCCCATCTAGTCTCCCACTCAATCATGGCTTTTTTCCCCCCCTCTCTCAACCCCATTTTCCTGCCTTCTCCCTTTAATCTTCCCAATCGAGAAGCTATCAATCCCCTCCCAAAATTAGAGTTAAACAATCCACTGGCCCATTCCTAAAACTCTCTGTTTCATACAGAAGCAGGGTTGGACAACAGTATTGCCTCCGTTTCTTATTTGGAGGAAAGGTCCATCTGGAGTCCTGTGCAAATGTATCCAAGTCAGTCCAGCCTTGTAGAAGCACAAGACCTTGCTGTCGAGGGGAACATTTTGCCAAATGGGGGAGGAGTGCTGGTAACATTTTTGTTTTCTCTCTTAAGCAAGTGAAGTTGCAAGATTAATTAGCAAGACTGTGACTGGGGTTTAGTACAAGTACCTGGAATAGTTACATCGGCATCTAAGCCATTCTGCAAATTTCTAAAGGGTGTAAATGTGATTCTTGACTGTGTACAGAGGATTGCCGAGTAAAACCAGGCATGATTGTGCAACTGCACGTCTTGGGCAGCTTGCAGCCCAACGGTATGAACATTGAATCCTCCAATTTTAAGTAACCACCAGTAACACCTTATCTTCCCCGCCCACCCCCACCCACCTTCTCAGACAGCACCCATAGTCGGGATTGAACCCGGCTCTCTGCCGCTGCAAGGCATCAACTCTACTATGGAGCGATGGAAATAGCCAACATTTGGGGCCGAGACTGAAGAAGGGTTTTGGCCCGAAACATTGCCTATCTCCTTCGCTCCATAGATGCTGCTGCACCCGCTGAGTATCTCCAGCATTTTTGTCTACCTTCGATTTTCCAGCATCTGCAGTTCCGTCTTAAACATCCACTCTACCGCTGTGTTGCTGTTGTGCCAACCACTGTCCTTTAGTCGGTGAATAAAACTCCTTTGAGGAAATGAGTTGGATTGTATACACGTCGTGGCTATCTAGCTCCTCTATCTTAAGCTAACCTTGGCTAGGTGATTTTGTAGGGCTTCCTGTCAAGCTCTCTTTTTCTCACAGACAGTTGTGAGTCTGTGGAATTCTCTGCCTCAGAGGGCAGTGGAGGCCGGTTCTCTGCATACTTTCATGGGAGAGCTAGATAGGGCTCTTAAAAATAGCAGAGTCAGGGGATATGGGGAGAAGGCAGGAACAGGGTACTGATTGGGGATGATCAGCCATGATCACATTGAATGGCAGTGCTGGCACGAAGGGCCGAATGACCTACTCCTGCACCTATTGTCTATTGGCACGCAAGTATCCCTTTCATCTTTCGAAATTTGAATATCTGAAAATTGATCTTGCTACGTGCCTTCCATTGTGTGTGCCTCCACACTAGCCATTATCAACTTTTTTTTTGGTCAGCCTGGCAGAATAGCAGGCAGTGACTAGTGGGGTACCGCAAGGCTTGGTGCTGGGACCCCAGCTATTTACAATATACATCAATGATTTGGATGAAGGGATTCAAAGTACCATTAGCAAATTTGCTGATGACACAAAGCTGGGTGGCAGTGTGAACTGTGAGGAGGATGCTATGAGAATGCAGGGTGACTTGGGTGGCAGATGAAGTTTAATGCGGATAAATGTTGAATGGCGTAGCTGGCTCGAAGGGCCGAATGGCCTCCTCCTGCACCTGTTGTCTATAATCCAACGTCCAGAGACTACCTCACCTGTGGCAGGGGTGGCACCGCCAAGGACAGGCCTAGTCAACCACAGCAGGAGATGCAACCACAGATAAAACATCTCCTCTCTGAGCAGGACAACATCAAAGCCACAACAACATCTCAAATCTCAACGCATCTCAAATCTCACTGGACCAATTGGTGCATGTGACAATAAATGTAACCTGAATTTGAACTTGAATCCTCTCTCGCAGATGTGCAGGAAGGAACTGCAGATGCTGGTTCAAACCGAAGATCGACACAAAATGCTGCAGTAACTCAGCGGGACAGGCAGCATCTCTGGAGAGAAGGGATGGGTGACGTCACCCATTCCTTCTCGCTAGAGATGCTGCCTGTCCCGCTGAGGTACTCCGGCATTTTGTGTCCAAATTTCCTGCATGCAGCCGGATGCCAACAACGACATTACACTTGAACAATCAACGCATGGTCTCCAAGAATTCCAAATCCATGTTGGTTGGTGTCTTCAGGAATGATGTCCCTAATCATGAATTCTACCCTCCAACAGTGAGCCTCTGTACACCATGTACAAGTTTTATTCTGCAATGCTGGTAGAACAATGTAAAACGTGACTTCAATCAAAATCATTTAATACTTGTTTATGCACTGTCATTTGGTAGTCATATATGCACTGTCACCCCCACCCCCATCTTTGCTCAAACACTCAAGGTTGACCAGCACCCATTCCAGGTAGAGTTGGGCATTGGCCAGAGCTGACCCCAAGGCCAAGTCAACTTGTAAAGGCGTCTGCGCTGAGCCCATCTGAAACAAGTTGGCAGGTAGTGGCGGACTCCAGGTGGCCCAGGACCTGCAGGTAAGGGAATGCTTTTGGTTTTGAGGAGGAGCAGTTCCCAGGGACGCTGGCATCCCGCCGACTCATCAGGATGTCCACCAGGAGGTCTGTGGCAGCAATCTGCGTTGGCTCTTCAAACCCAATGGTGACGAGGAGCTCGTAGTCTCCACGGGGTTGCTTGTACAGAAACCTGAATTGATCCAGAGGAATGGGATTTACTTCTAGAACCTCTCCAGTCACAGCTTTGGTTTATTGTCACGTGTATAGAGGTACAGCGAAAACTATTGTTGAGTGCTATCCAGTCAGTGGAAAGACTATATGTGATTGCAATACAGCGTGTAGATACATGATGAGGGAATATCATGGTACTTTCCCTGAACATTTCTGCAAAGCTATTCATTACCAATGAAGGTGCAAGAAACCGACCATCCTGAACATTGGGGGAGTCCAGAACCAAGGGGCCACACAGTTTAAGAATAAGGAGCAAGCCATTCAGAATGGAGACGAGGAAACACTTCTTCACACAGAGTTGTAAGTGTGGAATTCTCTGCCTCGGAGGGCGGTGGAGGCCGGTTCTCTGGATGCTTTCAAGAGAGAGCTAGATAGGGCTCTTAAAGATAGCGGAGTCAGGGGATATGGGGAGAAGGCAGGAACGGGGCACTGATTGGGGATGATCAGCCATGATCGCATTGAATGGTGGTGCTGGGCCGAAGGGCCGAATGGCCTACTCCTGCACCTATTGTCTATTGATCATGACTAGTTTTTGTAACAAGACCATTTTATTTTATTCCCCCCCCCCCACCCCCTTCCACAAAGGAGTGAGATGATCTGATCCCCAGTTGAGATGTAGGTACCTTTGATAGACTCAAAGAGCTGGAGTAACTCAGCAGGTCAGGCAACATCTCTGGGGGTGGGGGGGGGGGGGGGAGAAAAGGGATGGGTGGCATTTTGGGTCAGGACCCTACAACAAGTAGTATCTCGTGTCCTGAGTTAACGCTTTGGCAAAGAACTTGTCTGACTGAAGAACTCTTGGTGTTTTGGTGAAGTGTTGTGCAAGATTTTTGTGTGCTCCTCACTCTGGAGTGGAAATTGGACACTCCGATTACTTGGCTTGATCTTTCTAAACCAGGTCTACCTGGAGAAGCAGGAGCAAGCAGAACTGGACATTTTGGTTGTCATCCCTCCAACTCGAGGGGTCGGGACCCTTCTTCAAACTGAAAGTGGGGGGGGGAGAGGAAGGAAGAAAAGGCCAGATCGAAGCAGGGCCGCCAACAGATGACCACGGAAGGATAGAGCCCACAATGACCCATTGTTGGCTGGGGAAGACGTGACAACGAAGAGAGACCGGGATGCAAACAGTGGAACTCGAAGGGCGAACAAGGATGGGGACAGAGGAACTCTCATGCTAGCCCCGCTGTTCACAGGTTTTCACCTCGGCCCCAGCCAACAATGGGCCATTATGGGCTCCACCCTTACTTGGTCATCAGTTGCCGGCCCTGCATTGTCTTGGTCTTTCCTTGCCTCTACTTTCAGTCTGAAGAAAGGTCCTGACCTGAAACGTCGCCCATCCTTTTTTCTACTGAGATGTTGCCTGACCCGCCGAGAAGGGTTTTGGCACGAAATGTTGCCTATTTCCTTCTCTCCATAAATGCTGCTGCACCCTTACTGCCTATGTTCAATGGAGATGCAGGTTAAGGGAAGGTAGTAATGAGAGGAAAATTAGTAAATCTGACACTAGGGTGGAATGGAAGGAGAGTTGTGAACATTAGGTGGCCGATTAGGAAAAGGGGAGATGCAGCGCGACCTGGGTGTCATGGTACACCAGTCATTGAAAGTAGGCATGCAGGTGCAGCAGGCAGTGAAGAAAGCGAATGGTATGTTAGCTTTCATAGCAAAAGGATTTGAGTATAGGAGCAGGGAGGTTCTACTTCAGTTGTATAGGGTCTTGGTGAGACCACACTTGGAGTATTGCGTACAGTTCTGGTCTCCAAATGTGAGGAAGGACACTATTGCCATAGAGGGAGTGCAGAGAAGGTTCACCAGACTGATTCCTGGGATGTCAGGACTGTCTTATGAAGAACGACTGCATAGACTCGGTTTATACTCTCTAGAATTTAAGAGATTGAGAGGGGATCTTATAGAAACTTACAAAATTCTAAGGTGGTTGGACAGGCTAGATGCAGGAAGATTGTTCCCGATGTTGGGGAGGTCCAGGACAAGGGGTCACATCTTAAGGATAAGGGGGAAATCTTTTAGGACCGAGATGAGAAGGACTTTTTTCACACAGAGAGTGGTGGGTCTCTGGAACTCTATGCCACAGAGGGTACTTGAGGCCAGTTCATTGGCTATATTTAAGAGGGAGTTAGATGTGGCCCTTGTGGTTAAGGGGATCAGAGGGTATGGAGAGAAGGCAGGTACGGGATACTGAGTTGGATGATCAGCCATGATCATATTGAATGGTGGTGCAGGCTCGAAGGGCCGAATGGCCTACTCCTGCACCTAATTTCTATGTTTCTATTAGTAAGTATTGGCCATGTATTCACATACAAGGAATTTGCCTTGGTGCTCCGCCCGCAAGTAACAACATGACATACAGTGACAGTTACGAATGACTCAGAAACACTAAACATTAATAATAATAAAACATTAATGATAAAACACCATTGATCAAGCAACAAAATAACTCAAATAGTGGTGATCAGAGTAGTGTTATTGTTGTGTTTAATTGATGTTGGTCGAATGCCCCCTTTTTAACTGCTGCAGTTCATGTTGGGAAGGTCATGATAAACCGCGTGATTATGGTTCAATACGACTTGTTGATGTGTATGTGACTCCAGCCGCACATTGCAGGCCTACATGTGCCAGACCAACTTAAAGGGGCATCTTTTTAAAACATTATTGAATCGATAGATGTTGTGGTATTGTTAATAGCAACATTTTTATAATATTGAAGTTAATGTCACCAGCTCCATCAAATGTCTGTTTATTGTCACGAGTACCAATTAAAATACAGTGAAACTGTAATTGCCTTCAATGTCTTATAGAAATTTATAAAAAGGACTAGACATGCTAGATGCAGGAAAAAAATGTTCCCAATGTTGGGCGAGTCCAGAACCAGGGGCCACAGTCTTAGAATAAAGGGGAGGCCATTTAAGATCCCTGGGATGGCGGGACTGTCATATGAGGAAAGATTGAAAAGAATAGGCTTGTATTCACTGGAGTTTAGAAGGATGAGGGAGGATCTTATCAAAACATATAAAATTATAAAAGGACTGGACAAGCTAGATGCAGGAAAAATGGTCCCAATGTTGCGTGAGTCCAGAACCAGGGGCCACAGTCTTAGAAATAAAGGGGAGGCCATTTAAGATCCCTGGGATGGCGGGACTGTCATATGAGGAAAGATTGAAAAGACTAGGCTTGTATTCACTGGAGTTTAGAAGGATGAGGGGAGGATCTTATAGAAACATATAAAATTATAAAAGGACTGGGCAAGCTAGATGCAGGAAAAATGTTCCCAATGTTGGGCCAGTCCAGAACCAGGGACCACAGTCTTAGAATAAAGGGGAGGTCATTTAAAACTGAGGTGAGAAAAAATGTTTTCACCCAGAGGGTTGTGAATTTATGGAATTCCCTGCCACAGAGGGCAGTGGAGGCCAAGTCACTGGACGGATTTAAGAGAGTTAGATAGAGCTCTAGGTGCTAGTGGAGTCGAGGGATGTGGGGAGAAGGCAGGCACGGGTTATTGATAGGGGATGATCACAATGAATGGCGGTGCTGGCTCGAAGGGCTGAATGGCCTCCTCCTGCACCTATTTTCTATGTAAACCAGCATCTGCAGTTCCTTCCTACGTTACTTAAATATATTTTTCCATTTTTTTAAAAAGCACAATAACAATAGTTACCAGCAAAGGAGGTCCGGTTCCTCTGGGGCTGGTTCCACCTGAACCCAGCGACCGATAGACCAGAGTCTCCGGCTTTTGCCCGTAGTTGACGTTGCCCCTTTGGGTCCCTGTTGCTGGTTGGTCATCACTTGACTTGCCTCCTTGTAGCACAGGAAATAACTGCAGGGGATGACAATGGGACAGTGGTGATGGACTGGGAACTCTATCAGACATGAGCGGTCAAAACCAAAGATCCTATAGCGGAGCAAGATAGACCACTCCTGCTAAATGCAATGGGCTGACGTGTAGTACGCAACGGAGCGGAACGTGGGCCTTTTTTTTTCATCCATTTCAGTAACCTGACCCGACCCGCAGTGTGATCAACGTTACGGGGGAACAGTTTCTGTTAATAAATTATAATTCTGAAAATGAGGAGAAGATTTTTACCAAAGAACTTTTATTTTTACGAGGATGTTTCCGTAACCGGCTTCCGTCTCCGTACTGGTATCCTCTGGGATCTTTGGTGCGGAGACAGAAGCCGGTTACGGAAATGGGGCCGAAAATCACCCATGAATCTGCCCATGACCGTACTACGTCTTTTTCGTCGAGTGATCTATCGTGCTCGCTGTAGGATCTCTGGTCAAAACTCCACTGTCACCCCTGCACCAGAGACTGTCGGATGCTCTACACTAGGAGACATGATTGCTATGAATTCATGGAGGTATTGTCATCTATTGGCTCCTTTCCTTGATTGAAACCTTAGCTACAATCTCATCTGCCATGTTTTTCAATGATTATCCTGCTGATCTTTTGGGATTGGGAGGGGGGACGGGGGAGAGAAAGGGGAGGGATCTGGAAACATGGGCTATTTATTAATAGAAACATAGAAAATAGGTGCAGGAGGAGGCCACTCGGCCCTTCGAGCCAGCACCGCCTGTAATTAAACCCAATAGAGACCAATGGATGGTTTAGATATTGCTACATGCAATGAGGTATGGTGAAAAGCTTTTGTGGCATGCTATCCAAGCAGGTGAGAGATATGGTCAACTCAAACAAAAGTACAATGGATTGAGCAAGGGGAAAACATAGAAAATAGGTGCAGGAGTAGGCCATTCGGCCCTTCAGCCTGCACCGCCATTCAATATGATCATGGCTGACCATCCAACTTGGTATCCTGTACCTGCCTTCTCTCCATACCCCCTGATCCCTTTAGCCACAAGGGCCACATCTAACTCCCTCTTAAATATAGCCAATGAAGTGGCCTTAACTACCCTCTGTGGCAGGAAATTCCACAGATTCACCACTGTGTGAAAAATGTTTTTCTCATCTCGGTCCTAAAAGATTTCCCCCTTATCCTTAAACTGTGATCGCTTGTACTGAACTTCCCCAACATCGGGGAAAAATCTTCCTGCATCTAGCCTGTCCAACCCCTCCAAAGCTACAATTTTGTAAGTTTCTATAAGATCCCCCCTCAATCTTCTAAATTCTAGTGAGTACAAGTCGAGTCTATCCAGTCTTTCTTCATATGAAAGTCCTGCCATCTCAGGAATCGGGAAGATAGAGTGTAGAATATGGTCATCAGCATCATAGTGCACCAGTTCCGTAGACAAAGCCCAATGATCTCAATGGGGTTATGGACCTGTTGACAGGTGAGATGATGAACCAGAGGCCTTCACCATGGCACTGAAACACCTGGATGGTGTTCCATTGTTTGTAGCATGTTGCAATCCAAACTTTTTGTGTAACCCTCGATTCTCCAGCATCTGCAGTTCCTTCTTTAACACTTTGTCTACTCCACTGCGATATCTCCTCAAGGTATGCCTACATTGAAGAAGTTCTCCTCCTCCCTACGAAGACAGTTTCACAACCTCCTTTCTAACTGCTATCTCTCGTTTCCCTGATCCCTGACCAGTCTGAAGAAAGGTCTCGACCCGAAACGTCGCCCATCTCCTTCGCTCCTTAGATGCTGCTGCACCCGCTGAGTTTCTCCAGCTTTTTGTGTAACCCCCGCACTTCCTACAATGCCTCTTCACCTCTTGCATGTGGGATCAGGGGGGCTTTCTTTTTGTAAACATATTGCTAATTGGGGATGGGCTTGGGTTTAGCAATACTCCAGTAAACTGTTCGTAAGAAAAAAAAATTAACTGTGTGTTTGCCCTTCATACATGCGACAATAAGAGCAATATTGTGTGACAGTGGTCCCCATACATTGACTGGGGAAAGTTTGGCCCAGCTAGAGTTTCCAAAAGTGGTCATGAAACACGAGTCACCTAATCACTCTTTGTACATGAACCCTCCAGCTAGTTCCAGTTGACCTGAAGCCCCCCTTTACACATACTTACTACTCCGTGCTGGGTTCTGTTGCATCCCCAAAGGGCGTCCCTTCACTTGTGTCCACGTTCCAGCGGATCTTCTTGAAGAGCAGGCTTGGCTCCCTTGCCACTGTGTATGGGACCGGCATACAGTATCGATAGATGGAAACACGAAACCACTGGCCAAGGCGGAACTCTCCTCTGTAGAAGTAGGAGATGCTGGAAAGGCAAATTTGTTCTTTAAAACTGAAGTGATGAGTGCTTCGGAGTGAGGGGAATGAATATTTTCATGTCTCTCTCTTGCATGTTTCATGAAGCTAATATTTGGTTTACTGTCAGTCTCCCAGTACCGTCCCTCTCAATGTGTGGGGATTTACTGAAACCGAGCTCGGGAATGGGGGGGAAATCTTGGATTGGTGGGGGAGATTGGGAAGGGAAGAGTGGATTTATGGTCATACTGCACAGAAATGGCCATTCGGCCCATCTCATTTATGCTGACGAAAATGTGGATGGGTCTAAAATAATCCAGGATGTGGTGGTTTGTCAATAGAAAATAGGTGCAGGAGTAGGCCATTCGGCCCTTCGAGCCAGCACTGCCATTCAATATGATCATGGCTGATCATCCCCAATCAGTACCCCGTTCCTGCCTTCTCCCCATATCCCCTGACTCCACTATTTTTAAGAGCCCTATCTAGCTCTCTCTTGAAAGCATCCAGAGAACCTGCCTCCATCACCCTCTGAGGCAGAGAATTCCACACTCACCACTCTCTGTGTTTCCTCGAGTAGCCGTTCTAAATGGCTTACTCCTTAGTCTTAAACTGTGTGTGACCTCTGGTTCTGGGCTCCCCCAACATCGGGAACATGTTTCCTGCCTCTAGCATGTCCAAGCCCTTAACAATCTTATATGTTTCAACGAGATATCCTCTCATCCTTCTAAACTCCAGAGTGTACAAGCCCAGCTGCTCCATTCTCTCAACATATGACATATGTCCTTGGAGCACCAGAAGATTAATTGAGATACACAAAAAGCTGGAGAAACTCAGCGGGTGCAGCAGCATCAAAGGAGCAAAGGAGATAGGCGACGTTTAGGGTTGAGACCCTTCAGTCTGAAGAAGGGTCTCGACCCGAAACGTCGCCTATCTCCTTCACTCCTTAGATGCTGCTGCACCCGCTGAGTTTCTCCAGCTTTTTGTGTACGCTCGATTCTCCAGCATCTGCAGTTCCTTCTTTAATAATTAATTGAGATGTTCCGAATTGGTGGTGAAGTAGGAAGGAACCTAGGGTTACACAAAAAGCTGGAGAAACTCAGCATCTCTGGCGAGAAGGAATGGGTGACGTTTAATAATTACACTAATAATAATATCTTTTATTGTCATTACACAAGTGTAACGAGATTTGTTTTGCAACTCCATCCGATGTCATAACTTAAACGACTAATTAAATTTACGTTTAGACATTTAGGTTTTGCGTCGAGTCCCTTCTTCAGACTGAAGACCCTTCAGGTCAAGACCCTTCTTTGGTCTGAATGCGAAACATCACCCGTTCCTTCTCTCCAGAGAAGCTGCCTGTCCCGCTGAGTTACTCCAACTTTTTATGTAAAAGTGAATAACTTTCTGCTAACTTGTTTGGACTCTAAACTTGATTAAATTTGTACAGTGTCTCGTTCAACTGTTGGTAGTTCATCTCATAGATGCTTCCTGTCCGGCTGTATAGTTTGAATGGGTTGTGAGCGTTTGGATAACTTGGGCTGCTAGAGGTTGGAAATTCCTTGACAAAGAATGGACAATGATTCCTATTAATGTAGATTTGTTTTATTTTGACAAATGGTAAAGTAGTGTTAGTGGTTGGGTGGGAAGGGGTTGGTTAGTACCTTAGCCGTGCCACTGCAGTGTCATCCCTAGAAAGATTAAGATTCCAGAGCTGTACAACATGGAAAGACCCCCTTTGTCCCACAATCAAGGGTCATATATATTGTTAAGGGTTTGGACACGCTAGAGGCAGGAAACATGTTCCCGATGTTGGGGGAGTCCAGAACCAGGGGCCACAGTTTAAGAATAAGGAGTAAGCCATTCAGAACGTAGAGGAGGAAACACTTTTTCTCACAGAGAGTGGTGAGTCTGTGGAATTCTCTGCCTCGGAGGGCGGTGGAGGCAGGTTCTTTGGATGCTTTCAAGAGAGAGCTATATAGGACTCTTAAAGATAGCGGAGTCAGGGGATATGGGGAGAAGGCAGGAATGGGGTACTGATTCTGGGTGATCAGCCATGATCACAGTGCAGGCTCGAAGGCCGAATGGCCTACTTTCCATGTTGATATGATGACCAAGTTGGCCTAATAGGCTAGTCCCATTTGGCCCAAACTCCTCTAGACATTACCTGCCCAAATGTCTTGAGCTGTAATTGAGTTTCCTTCTGCAAGTTCTTCTGGCAGTTCATTCCAGATTCAGATAACACGATGAGAAATATTTCCCCGAGCTCCCACCAAAATCTCTCCCCTCTTGCCTTAATTCTAAATCGCAAGTGATGGGAGTAGAATTGGGCCAACTGCGCCATTCTATCACGGCTGATCTATCTCTCCCTCCTAACCCCATTCTCCCCATAACCTCTAAATCCTTTGCGTTAGAATCAGCCTAATGCGGGAAAAGGAATTGGTTTATGAAGAGGTCAAATCCCACTATTTCAGCTGAGATCTGTTAATATAAGTATCTGAATTAGTAGTAAAGATCCAGTGTTACTAATAGGACAACAGAGCCTCGATCAATTTAATGCCCTACTGGAAGGTATCTGATCCTGTCCAGTTTGTCTTGTGTGTTCGTTGCAGAGAATTGAGTGATACATACACCGTCTATATCTCTCGTTTCCCTGTCCCCCAACTCTGTCTGAAGAAGGATCTCGACATGAAACGCCACCTATTCCTTTCCTCCGACCAGCGATCCCCGCACATTAACACTACCCTACACTCCCTAGGGACAATTTTACATTCATAACAAGCCAATGAACCTACAAACGGGGTGGAAGATTGCAACCTTCACGTGTTTCGACGAATGCAATCGACCCGGCGTGCAGAATAAAATAGAACAAGTTGTCCCACAACTTTAGGCTGTGCTGGCCATATGCAAGAAGAGGAAGGAGAATGGGGGTTGAGAGGGGAAGATGGATCAATCATGATTGAAATGGCGGAGTAGACTTGATGGGCCGAATGGCCTAATTCTGCTTCATGGACTTGTGAACGTATAAGCATAGCTTGGCTTCCACAACTGCAGGATGAGCTGCTGGGTTGACACAGCGTGCTGTCTGTCTTCCCCCATGGCATCCGCATCCCTTGTGCACCATGCAACTAAAGGGTCCCCATTACCTGCAGGGGTCTGTCTCCTCCAGCGAGATGAAACCGAAGGATGCATACATTAGAACCAGCTGCTCCAGACTCGAGGCCAGCTGCTGGGAGAACTGCAAGAGCTGGGAAAACACAGTAAGTAACAGGCGGACACTGCGTACGGGCAGCGTGGACCACGGGGCCAGCCAGGGCTCGGTATCGGTTTGGTTTAGTTCAGAGATACAGTGTGGAAATGGGCTCTTCAGCCAGGGGTGGGGTGGCAGGGGGGACAGGTTTTGAGAGGTGGGGGATGATTTTCCCCCACCCCCCATGTTTTGTAATCCGTATTTTAAAACTACGTTAAAAATCCATTAAAAACCTTTGCTTTCCGCGAGACGGTGGGGGTGGGACTGATGATCAAGGGCGCCGATTGGACGAGGGAGACGTCGGTCAGCAGGCAATGGGGGGGGGGGGGGATCATGATGATTGGAGGAGGGAGATGTGTGTGGAGCAGTGATCATAGAGCGGAGGTTGGCCCGTTCGCAGGGATTTTCATCGCCCGGCCCGGCGCGGCTTCAAATCGACCACTGCCCCGCGGTCAAATTGCTGCATTGAGGCGATCGAGGCTCCCGATGTTGAAGCCAATGGAGTCCACAGCGATGCCCACACTATCACTATCCTACACACACTAGGGCCAATTTTACATTTACACCAAGCCATTATACCGGGTGGCACGGTGGCGCAGCGGTAGAGTTGCTGCCTTGCAGCACCAGAAACCCGGGTTCGAACCCGACTACGGGTGCTGTCTGTATGGAGTTTGGACGTTCTCCCCGTGACCTGTGTGAGTTTCTCTCCGAGATCCTCAAATACCTTCTTCTCCGAGATCTTCGCACTTCAAAGACGACAGGTTTGTAGGTTAATTGGCTTTGGAAAAGTGTCAATTATCCTGAGTGTGTGCAGGATAGTGTTACGTGTGGAGATCGCTGGTCGGTGCGGACTTGGTGGGCCGAAGCGCCTGTTTCCACGCTGTATCTTTAAACTAAAAACTAAATTGATCTACAAACCTGCACGTCTTTGCAGTGTGGGAGGAAACCAAAATTCCCGGAGAAAACCCACGCAGATCACGGGAGAACGTACAGACAAGCACCCGTAGCCAGGATCGAACCTGGGTCTCTGGCGCTGTGAGGCAACAACTCTACTTCTGTGCCACCATGGTATAATATGCCAAATCATAGTCATACTGTGGAAATCGGCCCTTCTGCCCAACCTGCCCAAACCAATCACCGTCCCATCCACATTAGTCCGACCAGCCTGCATTTCTGACCCATAACTTGTCAAAACAAAAAAACTGCAGATGCTGGAAATCTGAGGTAAAGTTCTGACAAAGACTACTGCTTCTCCTCTCACAGTTGTGTCTTGACTGGTGTTTTTTCTCCTTTTATTGCAATTAAGTTGCGTTTTGGTTTTGTTCAGGGTTACAGCATGGAAATTCTTAACTGCGGAAACAAAGATCTGCAGATGCTGGTTCATACCAAAGATAGACACAAAGCTCTGGAGTAGCTCATTGGGTCCAGCAGAATCTCTGGAGAACATGGATAGGTGACACATCTGAAATGTCGCCTATCTTGTTTTCTCCACAGATGCTGCTTGACCTGCTGAGTTACTCCAGCACTTTGCAGTCTTCACCTTCAGGGTTAAAATGTTGAATTTGTATTCTAGGATCCCTCTGGCACATGTCTCCTTTGGTGGCCTTCAGCGCCAAGCCTGCGATCTTGCCATTGATTTCAGTTCCGGCCTTTAGACTCGCCTCTGATTAAATCCAACATTGCGACCTGTGTCACCTTAGCTAACAAGCCCCCAAATCTCAAAGACCTTACAACATTTCCATCCTATCCTCCTAATTTAAAATCTGCCTCTGGGCTGCTCTGCATTCTGTCTGAAGAAAGGACCTGACCCGAAACATCCCCAGCATTGCTGACTCATCTGCCGAATTACTCCAGCATTTTCTTTTGTAAATCATCATCTGTAGTTTTTGCATTTTGACTGGATAAAATTTTGGTGACCTGCCCTACTCCTAATTTGTAGCGTTCACATTTGCATTGACACTCCTGTATTTATTGAAGGACGTTGCATAAATTTAAGTTGGTGTTCTGAAGTCTGGAGATGGGTCTCGACGCAAAATGTCACCTATTCCTTTTCTCCAGAGATGCTGAAAGGACCCGCTGAGTTACTCCTGCTTTTTGTGTCTCTAACTTTGTTATGAGCTGGCATTGGTACTCTTGTGCACCCTACCACCAGGGATAACTGCTCTCCCAGAGGAAGAACCAGCCAGTTTGTAGGTACCATAATGCCCCTGTCCCACTTAGGAAACCTGAACGGAAACCTCTGGAGACTTTGCGCCCCACCCAAGGTTTCCGTGCGGTTCCCGGAGGTTTTTGTCCTCCGATTCAACTAGCATCGCAACCGGCTTCGACTAAAAAATTACCGATTTTTAAAACGGAAACCACTTACGACCATTAGGGAGACCGACAAAAACCTCCGGGAACCGCACGGAAACCTTGGGTTGGGCGCAAAGTCTCCAGAGGTTTCCGTTCAGATTTCCTAAGTGGGACAGGGGCATTGGTCTATAGTCTGCTTGCCTGATCTTTAGTTCTTGGCTAGACACAGAATGCTGGAGTAACTCAGCGGGACAGGCAGCATCTCCGGAGAGAATGGATGGGTGATGTTTTGGGTCGAGACCCTTCTTCAGTCCTTGGCCTCGGTTCATTGTCGGGGTGAGTAGAACAAACTCTGGAACCTCTCGTGAACGCACGTTGTCACCTTGTTTCCAGCTGCTACGGTCGGGCAAACGCCTCCGTTGCCGTGCTGTGAGAACGGAGAGGACGAGAAGGAGTTCCTTCCCAGAGGCCATTCGGCCCGTAAACTCCTATCTCACCGGGGACTAACTTTACTGAACCATATAACCATATAACAATTACAGCACGGAAACAGGCCTTCTCGGCCCTTCCAGTCCATGCCGACCATTTATTTTCCCCTAGTCCCATCTACCTGCACTCAGACCATACCCCTCCATTCCCTTCCCGTCCATATACCTATCCACTTTACTTTTAAATGTTAAAATCGATCCTGCCTCCACCACTTCTGCTGGAAGCTCATTCCACACAGCCACCACTCTCTGAGTAAAGAAGTTCCCCCTCATGTTACCCCTAAACTTCTGTCCCTTAATTCTCATGTCATGCCCTCTTGTTTGAATCTTCCCTACCCTCAATGGGAAAAGCTTATCCACGTCAACTCTGTCTATCCCTTTCATCATTTTAAAGACCTCAATCAAGTCCCCCCTTAACCTTCTGCGCTGCAAAGGATAAAGACCTACTCTACTGTGTTCTTTTTTAATTGATGTTTTTTTCCTTTTTCCTTCCTCCCACAAAATGTAATATGTTGACCATGTGATCCTGTTCCATTCTGTTTGTAGTTTGTTTGTTTTTTTGTACAAAGCCTGCGAGCATCGCCACTTTTCATTTCACTGCTCATCCCGTATGTGTACGTGACTTGCACGGAAAGCATTACCCGTTTCTGGATGTACTCTGGAAGAGGCTTCCTGTCGGAATGGAGGCTCCTGGCCGTGGACTCCAGGTAGGCAAAGTACGGCTGGCAGGTTTTCACGAAGATGGGCACAGCCCGTGCAAACTCCTCGTTGTGGATTCTGTCTCTGCTGTCGGGATGGAAGCACACCAACACCACGATGATGCAGACAAAGACATGGTCATAGAGTCATACTGTGTGGAAACAGGCCCTTTGGCCCAACTTGCCCATGTTGACCCATCCACACTGGTCCCATTTGGCTCGTATCCCTCCAAACCCATCCTCTCCATGTACCTGTCTAAATGTTTTACCTGCCTCAATTACCTCGGGCAGCTCACTCCATACACCCAACACCCTTTTGTGTGGAAAAGGTTATCCCCTCTGGTTCCTATTAAATTGTGCTGCCCTCACCTTAAACCCATGTCCTCTGGTTCTTGATTCCCTTACTTTGGGTAAAAAACTGCATTTACTTGAACTTTTCTTTCTTTCTTTTAAAATCCTTTTATTTATTTTTTTTCTCCAAAAAACAAATACAAAACAAATAAAAGAGCAAAAAAGTGAAGATAAACATAACAATGATACTGATACATAGGGATCAGGATTACATTAATAAGAGGTAGAACCTAAATATGAGTCCAGTGTCAAAATGCACATTGGGTATAGAAACATAGAAATTAGGTACAGGAGTAGGCCATTCGGCCCTTCGAGCCTGCACCGCCATTCAATATGATCATGGCTGATCATCCAACTCAGTATCCCGTACCTGCCTTCTCTCCATACCCTCTGATCCCCTTAGCCACAAGGGCCACATCTAACTCCCTCTTAAATATAGCCAATGAACTGGCCTCAACTACCCTCTGTGGCAGAGCGTTCCAGAGACCCACCACTCTCTGTGTGAAAAAAGTCCTTCTCATCTCGGTCCTGACGGATTTCCCCCTTATCCTTAAGCTGTGACCCCTTGTCCTGGAATTCCCCAACATCGGGAACAATCTTCCTGCATCTAGCCTGTCCAACCCCTTAAGAGGGACCTCCCGGTCTCTATGTAAATCTAGTTAAATGTTTAAAAGAAAACTTATATATGTAGGAAAAAAAACATAAAGATAAAAAGAAAAAAGAAGAAACAAACCCCCCTAAACTAAAGAGGAAAAAAAAATCAAAACAGAATCTGAGCTGAGAATTTCAACAATTTAAGTCTGTTTGTCGTCAAGTCCGTTCCACAGTAAAATAGTTATTATAACGGTTAGAGAGGGAGCAATTTATGTTGTGTGACAGTGTTGAATAAATTTTCCCCAAGTCTTTATCAAATTTTTACAAACTTTACCAGCATCCGACTCTCTGCGATGAACGCGATCAAACTAGAAGCGGGGGCCGCGCGGAGGTCGGGTGATCCCCTGTACAGGGCCGTTCCCGCCAGCATGCGCCTGCATGGGGCAAGCCCGACCAAACCGGCAGCGAGGGCCGTGCGGAGGCCGGGTGAGTGGCGCAAAGTGAGGCGAACTTGGAGCGAAGTCTAAGGTAAGTTCGCCAGGACAGAGAGGGGCACAGAGGCACACACACACAGAGGGCCACGGAGACACACACATAGAGGGTCACGGAGGCACCTACAGATAGGTTCACGGAGGCACAATGTTGGGGCGCTGTGTAATGCGTCGAGGCGACTGCGAGCCGACAAGCCGTTGCCGCGCGGAATTTTTGAACATAGTCAGTTTTTCAGAGCCCCACGCGATGTCGGGACGAACTCCGCACAATTCCGCACGGCTCCGGCGATCGAAGTGGGACCGGCCCCGCGACGCCGGATGGCTCAAGCAACCACGTTAGGTCGCGCTCATCGCATGGAGTTGCATGCTGGTGGGACGGGCCCTTTAGGGTTCAACAATGTCACTCCTGATTTAAAAAAAAAATTTTTTTCTAAATTTAAACATGATATTGTTTCAGAGTACCAGTGGAGTGTGGTCGGAGGGTTGGAGTCTTTCCATTTAAATAAAATAGATCTGGCGGTTGATTTTTCAACCGGAGCACCCGGAGAAAACCCACGCAGGTGATGGGGAGAACGTACTAAAGGGTCTGTTCCACTTACGCGACCTGAACAAACGACTGCCGGCACCCGTCATAGGTCGCCGAAATTGTCGACGTTGAAAATTCAGCGGTGACCAGAAACACGCTACGACTCTTTGGAGACCTCTCACCACCATAGGAGACCTCTCACGGCCGTACAGATGACCCCAAGCGACATGTCGTGGTTGTGAGAGGTCTCCGATGGTTGTGAAAGGTCTCCAAAGAGTCGTAGCGTCTTTCTGGTCGTCATTGAATTTTCAACATATTGAAAATTTTGGTGACCTATCACAGGTGCCAGCAGTCGCCTGCAAAGTTCATATGTTATAGGAGCAGAAATAGGCCATTCAGCCCATCAAGTCTACTCGGCCATTTGATCATGGCTGATCTATCTTTCTCTCTCAACCCCATTCTCCTGCCTTCTCCCCAGAAACCCTGACACTCTTACTAATAAAGAATCTGTCAATCTCTGCCATTAAAAATATCCAGTGACTTGGCCTCTGCAGCCGTTAGTGGCAATGAGTTCTATGGATTCACTATGTTCTGAGTTTAGTGATACAGCGCAGAAACAGCGCTGTATCAATGAAGGTCACACAAGTGGGACAGGCCCTTAACTCTGGATCGCTGGAGCTGTGAGGCAGCAACAACCACCGCTGCTCCTTTAAAACTAAAGTAAATACCAGGGGGATTAAGTTTAAGAAAGAATTGCAGATACTGGAAAAATCGAAGATGGACAAAAATGCTGGAGTCGCTCAGCAGGCCAGGCAGCATCTCTGGAAATAAGGAATGGGTGACGTTTTGTCAGTATATATCTAGTATTGAATTACAATTTTAATATATATGTATATGTGTGTATGTATATATGTGTGTGTGTGTGTGTGTGTGTGTACACACACACACACACAAAATTTGGTTATTGTCATTTGAACCTTAAATGAAGCTCAAAAAAAATTTGGTTCGTGCAGTCGTACAACAAGAAAAGAACCAAGACACACAACTAACACAATTTACACAAACATCCATCACAGTGAATCTCCTCCTCACTGTGATGGAAGGAAAAGTCTTATCTCTCCCCTGTGTTCCATTCTGTGGACTGTGCAGATGGAATGAATCTGCCAGGACACCAAATGTAGGCTAAATGGCTCATCCTTTTTTTAAAAAAAAAATGTATTTTCAGATTTTTCATTTACCTGTAGACCAGGTGTGTCTGAAATTCCTCTGCCTTTTTCAGCAGATATTGAAGCTGCTGTTCTATCGGTTGAAGTTTTTCTTCCATCAGTGTCACATCGTATTGGGGCACCTCCTCGTCCGCCCCATGTTGGCTGGCCTTCCCCTGGCGCAGTGCGTGGAATGCGTCGCTGCTCTGCTCTGGTAGGGCAGCGTCCTGCAGTGCCTGCATTGCTGGCGAGGTGTTGTAGGTGGTAACTGGCAGGAAAACCTCGCTCTCCTTCATTTGCTTTCCCTGGATCATGAGCTGGTGCAAGTCTGCTTCGGTCCACTGGGCCTCCTTTGGTTCTGCACTGGTCACTTCCAATGAGCAGGAGCACTTTGACTTGTCCTTCCTCTTGTATGACGGCACCTCATGGCCACTGCTAACGCTCTCCTCCATTCCGTCTGCAATGTATTGAATGATTCCTCTGGCTCGAGGTACCTGCAGCAACAAATTTAAGGACACCAAGTTTGATAAGTTCAAGGACCCATACCATCCTGGCCACACACTCATCTCCCCGCTACCTTCAGGCAGAAGGTACAGGAGCCTGAAGACTGCAATGACCAGGTTCAGGAATAGCTACTTCCCCACAGCCATCAGGCTATTAAACTTGGCTCGGACAAAACTCTGAACATTAATACCCCTTTATCTGTCATTTGCACTTTATCAGTTTATTTATTCATGTGTGTATATATTTATATAATGGTATATGGACACACTGATCTGTTTTGTAGTCAATGCCTACTATGTTCTGTTGTGCTGAAGCAAAGCAAGAATTTCATTGTTCTATCAGGGACACATGACAATAAACTCTTTTGACTTTGACTTTTGATAAGTAACATTCAAGAGCATAACCTCCTTTAGCTCAAGTGAGGTCTGAAGAAGGGTCTCTCTCCACAGTTGCTGCCTGTCCCGCTGAGTTACTCCAGCTTTTTGTAACTATCTTCGGTTTAAACCAGCATCTGCAGTTCCTTCCGACACGATGAGGTTGGATTGTCTCTGGATGAAATCTAGAGTTGCTGAATTGAGATGGGGAGAAATCCCTACACCGCATACACTTACGAGACTGGAAAGTTGTTGCATACATTTGAAGGCTGAGGTTGATGTTTGGGAGTTTCAGAAACTCATGGATTTTGCAACAAGGAAATGGGTAAGGTGAAGTATTGTCCATTTTATTGCATGCAGGGCCATCTGGTCTACCTTCGCTCCTATTATTCAGGTCCTAGTGTAAGTTCAGTAAACAGCTGTGTCACTGGACAAATGGAAGATTTCTCAACCAGGGGTCCGAGCTGTAGGGAGAGGTAGCGTAGGCTGAAACTCCATTCCCTGAAGTGCAGGAGGATGAGGGGGTGATCTTAAAGAGGTGTGTAATTTGAGGAAGGACATTCTTGCTATTGAAGGAGTGCAGCGTAGGTTTACAAGGTTAATTCCCTGGTATGGCGGGACTGTGATATGCTGAGAGAATGGAACGGCTGGGCTTGTGCACTCTGGAGTTTAGAAGGATGAGGGGATCTCATTGAAACATATAAGATTGTTAAGGGTTTGGACACGCTAGAGGCAGGAAACATGTTCCCGATGTTGGGGGAGTCCAGAACCAGGGGCCACAGTTTAAGAATAAGGAGTAAGCCATTTAGAACGGAGATGAGGAAATACTTTTTGTGTGGTGAGTGTGGAATTCTCTGCCTCAGAGGGCGGTGGAGGCCGGTTCTCTGGATACTTTCAAGAGAGAGCTAGATAGGGCTCTTAAAGATAGTGGAGTCAGGGGATATGGGGAGAAGGCAGGAACGGGGTACTGATTGGGGATGATCAGCCATGATCACCGTGGCCTTCTCCTGCACCTATTGTCTATTGTTTATTCGTAAGTTTGCCCTTCGGAGATACCAACTGCATTTTGTTGTCTCTGTATTTTACACTGCACAATGATAATTAAAGATTGAATTGAATTGAATTATTGTCTAAAATCATGAGAGAATTAGACCGGGTGCACTGACTCTTGCCCAGAGTGGGGAAAATCGAGAACCAGGGGGCAGAGATGTAAGGTGAAGGGGGAAAGATTTTTATAGGAGTCGCATGTGCAACTTTTTCATGCAAAGGGTGGTGGGAATGAGCTGTCAGAGGAGGTAGTTGAGGGAGTGACTAACACAATATTTAAGAAGCAATTAGATAGGTACATGGATAGGACAGGTTTAGACAGATATAGGTGGAACGTGGGTCGGTGAGACTGGTGTAGATGGGTCATGTTGGTCAGTGTTGGCACGATTTAGCCAAAAGGCCTTCCACGTTGTAAGACTCTGACTCTAAGGTTCGGGATTCTTGTCTTAAAGAGAAGTGAATCTGTCCTTGCTGGCAAAGGCCCATTTATGACTCCAGATTCACTTTGATCCGTAATTAATAGACAATAGGTGCAGGAGTAGACCCTTCGAGCCAGCATCGCCATTCACTGCGATCATGGTTGATCATCCCCAATCAGTACCCCGTTCCTGCCTTCTCCCCATATCAATAGACAATAGGTACAGGAGTAGGCCATTTGGTCCTTCGAGCCAGCACCGCCATTCAATGTGATCATGGTTGATCATCCCCAATCAGTACCCCGTTCCTGCCTTCGCCCCATATCCCCTGACTCCACTATCTTTAAGAGCCCTATCTAGCTCTCTCTTGAAAATATCCAGAGAACCGGCCTCCACCGCCCTCGGAGGCAGAGAATTCCACAGACAGGAAATAGTCTGATCGCAGTAGTTCAATAACATTTGCTAACTTCTTGAGTGCAACTGGGATGAACTTACCAGAAATGTCTGCTTTTAATAATTTTAAAAAAATATCAAGGGTGAAAGGATCAAAACGAGCATAATGTACAAGAATTGATAAATAATTCCATGTTGTGGAGACATTCCAGGATAATGAACAATCTCCAGTCATGCCTTGATTACAGCTTGGGTATAATGTACCAAGCACTTTGTTATCAACGAAAATGTTGGTGGCCAGCCATCGGTTTTACTGGGGTAAATGCAAAAGCTCTCATGAAGAGGAACATTTTTTTTAGTCTTTGTCAATAGCTCCTGGACCAAGATGCTCCAATGTAAATTCTCATATACTGCAACAGCTTGGAACAAAAGATCAAAATTTCGTCTATATTCTATCCCCACCTTCTCTCCTTCCACGGATTCCTTAGTTTTCACATTGGCTACTTGTTTTGTAGCCCAACATTCATAGTCATAGGAGCAGAATTTGTCCATTCTCACCAAGAGTCTGCCCTGCCATTCAATCATGGCTGATCTATCTCTCCCTCTCAACCCCATTCTCCTGCCTTCTCCCCATAACCCTAAACGCCCGTACCAATCAAGAATTTGTCAATCTCTGCATTAAAAATAGCCAATGACTTGGCCAATGAATTCCACAGATTCACCACCCTGTAGCTAAAGATATTCCTCCTCATCTCCACTCTAAAGGTACATCTACTGTGGTAGGAGGAAGATTTCAGAATAGCATTGGAATCTCCACAACACAACCACCAATGTCAAAAGCCTCAGACTCTAAATCTACAGTATATTTCTCCACCTGGGCCAATTTCCTACTCCGCCTAAACCCATTCCACTACTACAGGTGCGGACAGACACAAAATGCTGGAGTTACTCAGTGGGACAGGCAGCATATCTGGAGAGAAGAAATGGGCAATGTTTCGGGTCGAGACCCTTCTTCAGACCCGAAACTTCACCCATTCCTTCTCTCCAGAGTTGCTGCCTGTCCCGCAGAGTTACTCCAGCATTTTGTGTGTCAACCAGCATCTGCAGTTCCTTCCTACACAGAACAGGCGTGGATCTAGTAAATGAAATACCTCAGAAAATGGGCAAATGCTCAACGCCTGAGGATTTTGGGCTGTTGATCATTCAGTATGTTAATATTATTGGAATTAATGAGCCAATTATCTCTGTAAACTTTTTTTCTCTTGTACTGTTATGCCAAATAGAAATAATTGAGTAAATAAGTAACCATCCGTAAGATTTTAACTTTTTTTTCAATTAATAGCGATGGATTTCTGATGGATTAATTTTCTTAATAATTGATCCATGTTCCAACAAAGGTCCTGCCAACTTGAGGCAACTGTTCTTCAGCTTGGAGCAACAAAACAGGGTCAATCTCCTACCTGTTGCTGCGCCCACTCCACTCACCCCGTTCAAATGTCAACACAGGCGCGTCCCCGAGCCTCCTGGCGGGGACGCGCGTCGGCGGGCGCGCGCGTCACCCGCGGATGGGTGCACGCGCGGGCCGCACCTCTCCCCTGGATGGAGACAGGGAGTGGAGCAACGAGCATCTGAGATTTGCAATTTTTGGTTATTGCCATTGGTTATTCATAGGAATAATGAATAACGAGGGGCAATTTATCCACACAGTGTGGGGATAGGTATATGGAACTAGCTGCCTGAGACATTTGGGCAGGTACAACTATAGGAACGTTTTAGAAGGATGTGGGACAAAGGCAGGCAGGTGAGACTAGTATAGATGGGGCATTTTGGTTTGCATGTACAAGTTGGGCCGAAGGGCCTGTTTCAGTGCTGTATGACTCTTTTCAGTGCTGTTTCTTTACGCTGGTTCAGTGCTTATCATAAAGTCCCAGATGTGTATGGTGGGAGACTTGCTAGTCATGTTGTCCTTGACAGGTGGTTAGCCTATCTCCTTCGCTCCATAGATGCTGCTGCACCCGCTGAGTTTCTCCAGCATTTTGTCCACCCCCGTTAGACATCACTTGTCGTACAGGAGTGGGAGATTGCAACCTTCACGTGGTCCGCCCTGTTTCGATGAATGCAATCAACTCGACGTGCACAAACGGAAGATCAAATAGAACAAGTTGTCCCACAACTTTAGGCTGTGCACGCCACACGAAAGGAGAAGACTTGTGGTACATGGTGGGTACACAAAAGGCTGGAGAAACTCAGCGGGTGCAGCAGCATCTAAGGAGCGAAGGAGATAGGCGACGTTTCGGGTCGAGACCCTTCTTCAGACATGGTCTTGGTCTTTGTCTCACACTGTAGCGGTGCTAACATTACCACCTACCAGCCCATGCCTCAATGTTGCCTCAATCTTGCTGTATGCAACATTTTCTGAGGTTTAAGAAATAAAACTGAACATTGTGCAATCATAGGCAGAGCAGCTGAACTGTTTCAATTGACAATAGACAATAGGTGCAGGAGGAGGCCATTCGGCCCCTCGAGCCAATCAATCAATCAGTTTTATTCGTCACTTGCACATAAAGTGCAAATCAAATGAAGTGAAAGTGCATGAGCCAGCACCGCCACTCAATGTGATCATGGCTGATCATCCCCAATCAGTACCCCGTTCCTGCCTTCTCCCCATATCCCCTGACTCCGCTATTTTTAAGAGCCCTATTAGTTCTCTCTTGAAAGCATCCAGAGAACCGGCCTCCACCGCCCTCTGTAGCTGTTTCCCATTGCTGCACAACCTGGCCCCATCTCAAAGCCGACTCTTGGTAATTCTATAACATTAGTTCCAGATAAGGTTCCTCTTACTGTTCAAACGGAATTCAGTTGACCATTAAATAATTCATTTGTCCATTAAAGGAATGTTGTGCCAAATAGCCTTGAGGTTTTTAAACCATGCAATATATTCTCCGAATGATTTAATATAAAGCTAGGATGAAGGAGTAAGTTTGAAGTGTAAACACCAGCTTCAACCAGTTCCGTACTTTAATTCTATGCACTACTGACCACACTGCATCAACCAATAGTGTTATTAATGACCGCAATGGTACTGTCCGTCAAAGGGTTAATACAGATCAATGTAATTCTGCAGCTTGAAGGTAAACAAAATACTGGAGTAACTCAGCAGGACAGGCAGCATCTCTGGAGAGAAGGAATGGGTGATGCTTCATAGAAAATAGGTGCAGGAGTAGGCCATTCGGCCCTTCGAGCCAGCGCCGCCATTCAATATGATCGTCCAAAATCAGTACCATTCCTGCTGTTTTAATTTTTAAATATATATTTTTGTGTGATCCACATTCACAACGACTAGCTTCCCTTTACTTTGGTCTATTATTTGAGGATGGACATTCTTGCTATTGTGGGACTGCAGCATAGGTTCACCTGGTTAATTCCCAGGATGGTGGGGCTGACATATGATGAAAGAATGGGTCGATTGGGTTTGTATTCGCTGAATTTTACACGGATGAGAGGGGATCTTATAGAAACATATAAAATACTTAATGGATTGGACAGGCTAAATGCAGGAAACGTGTTCCCCATGTTGGGAGAGTCTAGAACCAGGGGTCACAGTTTAAGAAAAATGGGTAGATCATTTCGGACTGAGTTGAGGAAACACATTTTCACCCAGAGAGTTGTGAATCTGTGGAATTCTCTGCCACAGAAGGCAGTGAAGGCCAATTCACTGGATGTTTTCAAGAGAGAGTTAGATATAGTTTTTAGGGCTAACGGAATTATGGGGCTAAATGAATCAAGGGATATGGGGAAAAGCAGGAACAGGGTACTGATTTTGGATGATCAGTCATGAACATATTGAATGGCGGTGCAGGCTCGAAGGGCCGAATGGCCTATTCCTGCACCTATTTTTTTAATGTTGTCTTTCTGTGATCGGTAGTTGTGATGTAATACTGTTTGGTGCCTTTAGCAGCAGAATCTAGAGTTCTTGCATTCTTAACCCTGTGTCCATAAGATTCAAAATAAAAGCTCTCTGTGGCCAGCGTACAAAATGACGGATAGGATTGTAATTAGGATGTGCATGGCCTCAAAACAGCCCCGAGTTGTTTTGCAACCAATGAATCATGTCTGAGGCTCATTCGCTGTTGTTATGGGATCAAACTTGACAGCAAAATCCTGCAGATAACAGCAATAAAACAGCAGATAATTTTCTTCCTTAGGAGCTTGGGAGCCAATGCAAAGGTTTCAAAGGTCTTTTATTGACACGTATACCAATACCAATAAAGGTACAGTTATAGGCGAATTACCAAACAGCCATACTAAAGAAAAAGCAACAAGACACATAACTACATGAAAATTTAACATAACCATCCACCACAGTGGTAAGAGGTTTAAAAAAATATTCTCCCAACCCCCAACAAGCTAAAGAACACTAAAAACATTAATTTAATACATACTATAAAAACAACAAAGAAAGAAGGGTCAGACAGACTGTTTTCGAGGCAGCCATTGCCGGCGCCACCTGGTGGTTAATTCCACTTTTAAATTGGATTGCATGCTTGAAAATATATTTAAACTCCACCAGTCTCCATTTTATCCAAAGCAGCGTTTTGAAAGTCTTAACTTGCACCAGCGTTTCTTGAAGAACAAGTTTTGCAGTTGAGTTCTTGTTGCACCATGTCCGTACCTGCCTAACCTCTCATTTCAAAAACACTCCTTGGTATTTTTTTATGCTTGGGAGAAGAAATGTGTTTGTTTTTTTCTGTAAAACAGATTGTTCATAAAATGTACACTATATGACTGGTGTACTAGTGCAAGACCGCATCCAGGCAAGGTGTTAATCAATACATAGCATCTTCCTCCCTAGGTCGCAATGAGGTTCTGTGCCTAGTAACTGAAGGAGTAGTTTGGTTTGGTGATACAGCATGGAAACAGGCCCTTCGGCCCATCAAGTCTGTGCTGACCAGCGATCCCTGTACATTAACACACACACGCACACACACACACACACACACACACACACACACACACACACACACACACACACACACACACACACACACACACAAATTTACAAATGTTACCAAAGCCAATTAGTCTACAAACCTAGACGTCTTTAGAGTGTGGGAGGAAACGGGAGAACCCAGAGAAAACCCATGCAGGTTATAGGGAGAATGTACAGACAGCACCCATAGTCGGGATCGAACCCAGGTCTCTGGCGTTGTGAAGCAGCAACTCTACTGCTGCGCTACTGTGCCTACATGAATGGCCCCCAGTGGGATGTGGACACCGGGGAAGGATGAAGCCTGAGGAGGAGCGTGGTGGGGATGGGTGACGGCAATGGACATTGGTTGCCAGTCAGCGCTCAGGCAGCTCAATTGTAATCATAGACGTCTGAAGAAGGATTTTGGCCCGAAACATTGCCTATCTCTTTCGCTCCATAGATGCTGCTGCACCCGCTGAGTTTCTCCAGCATTTTGTGTACCCTCGATTTTCCAGCATCTGCAGTTCCTTCTTTAACACAATCGATTGTAATCATGTATAGTCTTTCTGCTGACTGGTTAGCATGCAACAAAAATAAACTGAATGCATGATACTTTATTAACACACGTGGCATGTCTCAGTGAGAGTGTTTGTTTTGAATACCATACACAAGGTATGTAAAGAGTCGTTATGTATAGGGCGCAGACAAGGGTACAAAGTGTTCAGTGTAGTTCCAATGCTCCCCTTTGTGCTCAACCCCCTCCCCCCCCCCCCCCCCCCCCCCCCCCCCTTGTTCTTTGCGATCCACCTCCAGGCCGGGTCCCCTTTGTTCTGTGTGAACACTTAGGACCGAGATGAGAAAAACATTTTTCACACAGAGAGTGGTGAATCTGTGGAATTCTCTGCCACAGAAGATAGTTGAGGCCAGTTCATTGGCTATTTTTAAGTGGGAGTTAGATGTGGCCCTCGTGGCTAAAGGGATCATGGGGTATGGAGAGAAGGCAGGTACAGGATACTGAGTTGGATGATCAGCCATGATCATATTGAATGGCGGTGCAGGCTCGAAGGGACAAATGGCCTACACCTGCACCTATTTTCTATGTTTCTATGTTCTCCCAGTGGCCCCCAAAAGCCTGCCCTTCTTTGTTCTCAGCAGCAAATCCAACCTCCTGCACCCACCTAGGTCTGACCGACCTCTGGTACTCTGTGCCAACCCCCTCCTCGAAGCTGCCAGCCCTGAGATTCCCCAATTACCTTTCCCCCTGTATTTTACACTACCTTGTAAGGCTATTCCACAATAGATTATGAATTAGAGGTAGACGCAAAATGCTGGAGTAACTCAGCGGGACAGGCAGCATCTCTGGAGCAGTAGGAATGGGTGATATTTCGGGTCGAGACCCTTGTCCAAAGAAGGGTCATGACTCACTACATCGCCCATTCCTACTTTCCAGAGATGCTCCCTGACCCGTTGAGTTACCTCCAGCACTTTGTGTCTATCGTCGGTGTAAACCAGGCATCTGCAGTTCCCTCCTACACATGAATTAGAGATAGACTTGTTGGAATTCAAGGTTAAGGGCAGAATCTGACTGCTGTTGGTAAGATCTAAGAGGCCAACACATTTTTTTTAAATCAAAAAATGTATTCAATTATTAAAAAATAATATTTACACTACAATAAAACAAGCCAGAGCACACCACCATAATACAATACCAACATATATCCATAATAAATTCCTATACAACTATGATACAATCCTTATTGAGGATGCATTCTACACCCTGCGGTCCCAGAACTCCCCAGGCTGCCCGTGGACAGGGCGTATTCTCTTTCTAAACGCACCCGGGCACGAACGTAGCCCCGGAAAAGGGGCAGGCAGCTGGCTCGGGTAAAGCCCTCCACCGCCTGACGCCTTGACTCGAGGTTGGCCAGCTTGGCCAGGCCCAGGAGCAACCCAACCAGGACATCTTCAGCCAACAGACAATTGGTACAGGAGTAGGTCATTCGGCCCTTCGAGCCAGCACCACCATTCAATGTGTTCATGGCTGATCATCCCCAATCAGTACCCCGTTCCTGCCTTCTCCCCATATCCCCTGACCGCTATTTTTAAGAGCCCTATCTAGCTCTCTCTTGAAAGCGTCCAGAGAACCTGCCTCCACCGCCTTCTGAGGCAGAGAATTCCACAGACTCACCACTCTCTGTGAGAAAAGGTGTTTCCTCGTCTCCGTTCTAAATAAGGCATACTCCTTATTCTTAAACTGTGGCCCCTGGTTCCGGACTCCCACAACATCGGGAACATGTTTCCTGCCTCTAGCGTGTCCAAGCCCTTAACAATCTTAACAGCCCTACCCAAGAGGCCAACACATTGGGTGGATACAGAGGGACTATCTTCAACAGTGGGATCTGAAGAAGGGTCTCGACCAGAAACATCACCCATTCCTTCTCTCCAGAGAAGCTGCCTGTCCCGCTGAGTTACTCCAGCATTTTGTGTCTTATCTGCCTTGGACCATTATCAACAGTTGGAACCAAAGAGCAAAGGTGACAATAAATGAAAATAAATGCAAAAGCTGAACCAAAAAAAACTGAAGGTAGACAAAAGTGCTGGAGAAACTCAACGGGTGCAGCAGCATCTATGGAGCAAAGGAAATTTGGGGTTCGACCTGAAACGTTGCCTATTTATTTCGCTCCATAGATGCTGCTGCACCGGCTGAGTTTCTCCAGCATTTTTGTCTACCTTCGATTTTCCAGTATCTGCAGTTCCTTCTTATGCCCCTGTCCCACTTAGGAAACCTGAACGGAAACCTCTGTTGACTTTGCGCCCCACACAAGGTTTCCGTGCGGTTCCCGGAGGTTTTCGTCAGGTTCCTGGAAGTTTTTTCAATTTTTTGAAATAATCGCTAGAACATAGAAGAAGCGGAAACCACATTCGACCATTAGGGAGACTGACAAAAACCCACGGAAACCTTGGGTGGGGCGCAAAGTCTCCAGAGGTTTCCGTTCAGGTTTCCGAGTGGGACAGGGACATATAGTGGGACAGGGGCATTAGTGGGACAGGGGCATGAGTGGGACAGGGGCATTTGTGGGACAGGGACATTAGTGGGACAGGGGCATTGGTGGGACAGGGGCATTAGTGGGACAGGGACATTAGTGGGACAGGGGCATTGGTGGGACAGGGGCATGAGTGGGACAGAGGCATGAGTGGGACAGGAGCATTAGTGGGACAGGGGCATTAGTGGGACAGGGGCATTATTGGGACAGGGGCATTAGTGGGACAGGGGCATTAGTGGGACAGGGGCATTAGTGGGACAGGGGCATTATTGGGACAGGGGCATTAGTGGGACAGGGGCATTAGTGGGACAGGGGCATTAGTGGGACAGGGGCATTATTGGGACAGGGGCATGAGTGGGACAGGGGGAGATAGTGGGACAGGGACATATAGTGGGACAGGGGCATTAGTGGGACAGGGGCATTAGTGGGACAGGGGCATTAGTGGGACAGGGGCATTAGTGGGACAGGGGCATTAGTGGGACAGGGACATATAGTGGGACAGGGGGAGATAGTGGGACAGGGTGACATAATGCCCCTGCCCCACTATATGTCCCTGTCCCACTAATGGAGATACATTTAGTGGGACAGGGGCATTATTAAACAAAATAAACTAAACTGGGGGGGGGGGGGGGGGTTGTGGCATGGGTTGCTAGGCGACGTGCCGTCATACCCAGGGGGGAGGAGGAGGAGGAGGAGGAGGATGAGAGGGGAGGGGACGGACTCGCCGTCAGACGCCGGCGGCAGCGGCAGCAACAGCGGGCGGGGTCTGGCCAGCCATGGGGCGGAGGGAAGTGACGAGGCATGGAATGTTCCTGAAAGTTCCAGCAATCTGCTGGAAGTGTCGCGGAGAGGAGAGGAGAGAGCTGGTAATGTGCGCCGGTGCCTGACGGCTGGGGCTGGGGCTGGGGGGCTGGGGGGCTGGGGGGCTGGGGCTGGGGCTGGGGGGCTGGGGCTGGGGGGCTGGGGGGCTGGGGCTGGGGGGCTGGGGCTGGGGCTGGGGGGGCTGGGGGGCTGGGGGGCTGGGGCTGGGGGGCTGGGGCTGGGGGGCTGGGGCTGGGGCTGGGGGGCTGGGGCTGGGGCTGGGGGTGTATGGGGCTGGGGGGCTGGGGCTGGGGCTGGGGGGCTGGGGCTGGGGGGCTGGGGGCTGTGGGTGTGTAGGGCTGGGGGCTGGGGCTGGGGGCTGGGGGCTGGGGGGCTGGGGGCTGGGGCTGGGGGGCTGGGGGGCTGTGGGTGTGTAGGGCTGGGGGCTGGGGGCTGTGGGTGTGTAGGGCTGGGGGCTGGGGGCTGGGGGCTGGGGGGAGGAGATACAATGTCTAGCCGATACAATGTAGCACAGCGACCGGATACAAAGTGCAACTCACGGATAGGAGATACAATGTAGCACAGACAAGGGGTACAAGGTAGCAGAGCTGTGGGATACAGTGTAACACAGCTGTGGGATACAGTGTAATACTGCTCTGGGATAAAGTGTATTAAATCTATGGGGTACAATGTACCATTACTACAGTGATGGGCCTGCTTTATAGGATACAGTGTATGACAGGTATGGGATACAGTGTAGCATAGTTATGGGCCTGCTCTCTGGGATGCAGTGTAGTAGCACAGCTGTGAGGTAGAGTGCAGAACACCTATGGTATACAATGTAGCACGACAATGTGATACAGTGTAACAGTGATGCGATACAGGGTAGCACAATGATGGGATACAGTGTATTACAGCTATGGGATACAATGTAACAGCCATGGGATACAGAGTAACACAGCTGTGGGATACAAGGTAGCTCAACGATGGGATACAGTGTATTACAGCTATGGGATACAATGTAACAGCCATGGGATACAGAGTAACACAGCTGTGGGATACAAGGTAGCTCAACGATGGGATACAGTGTATTACAGCTATGGGATACAATGTAACAGCCAGGATATACAGTGTCACACAGCTGTGGGATACAAAGTAGCTCAACGATGGGATACAGTGTATGGCAGCAGTTGGATACAATGTATCCAGGAAGAGGGACAGCAGCCCCTTGGACACTATGTGTCCATTGCCATCGATGGAGATACATTGTGTCCAGTAACAGAGAGGGAGTGAACAATAATAGTTGCGACTGTGTGTCTCTGTCTATCTGTCTGCCTGCTTTATGCAGCCTGTGTGTGTTTGTCTAGTGATTGAAGGCACAGCCCTTTTGTGACAGTTGTGGGTATGGGCGGGGCAGGGCAGGCCATTTCATGTTATGATTTCTTAATGTCTATTGGGGAGGGAGGGGGCAGGGGGGGGCCTTAAAAGATATGGTGCAAAAATATGAAGAGTGGGATGAGGGGAAGGAAATCCTGGGAGTCAACGGGCAGCAGGTAAGCCGATGTGAGTCCACTCACTGCTTTTAATTTGACAGAGGACGAGTTTTTATGGTCGAGGGGTTGGGGTGGGGGGGGTGGGGTGGGGGGGGGGGTGACAAGAACAGGAGGTTGGTCAGGTCCGGTATCTGTGGCCTTCGGAGACATGGTGACTGATCCGTAACCAAACTCCAACCTGCTGTTTCATCACCCCATGTCCATTAATAACCTGCCAATCTCCGATTTAAAATTAATAACTGGTCTAGTGTCAGTTGCTATTTGCAGAGGCTATAAATTCCCCCTGTCCTCTAGAAGTGTTTCCTAACTTTACTCCTGTCTCTCTGCTCCTAACTAGTTGGAAAAAAAGAGTCTCTGTATCCACCCAATCTGCTGGCCTCCTAGCTCTTAAAAACAACAATCAAATTCTGCCTTTAACCTTAAATTCCAATAACCATGTCACAAAAGTTCATAATCTCGTGTTGAATATCCTCTCAAGACCAGTGTCTGCCTGATAATTCTGCACTGCATTCTTTCCAGTCTGCATGGATGCCCAGGATATGCTCTAAAGTGTGGGATTAATCCTGTGTCATTTTTGTCATGTGAGGCCCTGATAATGACAAACCAGTTGTGAAATTTGTATAAATAGGGGGTGGCACGGTGGCGCAGTGGTAGAGCTGCTGCCTGACAGCGCCAGAGACCCAGGTTCGATCCTTACTACAGTTGCTGTCTCTATGGAGTTTTCTCATTCTTCCTGAGAGAGCGTGGGTTTTCTCCGGGTGCTCCGGTTTCCTCCCACATTCCAAAGACATTATAGGCTTGTATTCACTGGAGTTTAGAAGGATGAGTGGGTATCTTATAGAATTATAAAAGGACTGGACAAGCTAGATGCAGGAAAAATGTCCCCAATGTTGGGTGAGTCCAGAACCAGGGGCCACACAGTCTTAGAATAAAGGGGAGGTCATTTAAGACTGAGGCGAGAGAAAACTTTTTCACCCAGAGAGTTGTGAATTTGTGGAATTCCCTGCCACAGAGGGCAGTGGAGGCCAAATCACGGGATGGATTTAAGAGAGAGTTAGATAGAGCTCTAGGGGCTAGTGGGGTCACGTGATATGGGGAGAAGGCAGGCACGGGTTATTGATAGGGGAAGATCAGCCATGATCACAATGAATGGCGGTGCTGGCTCGAAGGGCCGAATGGCCTCCTCCTGCGCCTATTTTCTATGTAGGTTTATAGGTTAATTGGCCTCTGTAAATCGTCACGAGTGTGTGATAGAACTAGTGTGAACAGCTGATCGACAGTTGGCATGAACTCAGTGGGCCGAAGGGCCTGTTTCCACAGTATCTCCAAAACTAAAACGGAAACTAAAGAAACATTTTGATTTTATGAAGTCATTAGGTATTACAAGAATTGGGACATAGGAGGTGTGGAGAAGTATTTAGAGTAATTGAGTCACACAGCATTGAAACAGGCCAATTTTTCTACGCTGACCAACATGCCCCATCTACACTAGTCCCACCTGCCTGCCTTTGGCCCACATCCCTCTAAATGTTTCCTATCCATGTGCCAGTCCAAATGTATTTTAAATGTTGTTATAGAACCTGCCTCAACTACCTCCTCTGGCAGCTCGTTCCATGCACCCACCACATTCTGAGTGGAAATAGTTGTCCCTCAAGATAGGCTCAAAATACTGGAGTAACTCAACGTGACAGGCAGGATCTCTGGAGAGAAGGAATGGGTGACTTTTCAGGTCGAGGCCCTTTGCCTGAAGAAGGACCTCGACCCGAAACGTCACCCATCCCTTCTCCCCATTGATGGTGCCTGTCCCGCTGAGTTACTCCAGCCTTTTGTGTCTATCTTTGGTTTAAACCAGCATCTGCAGTTCCTTCCTACACAGATCCCCAGATCTGTGTCTTGACACAATCCTGTCTCGGAGGTCTGCGGACAATTTTGAGTGTCATAGCAAAGGGTCTGAATACTCATGTAAATGTGATATTTCAGTTATTTATTTTTAATTACTTCGCAAAAAATTCTAAACGCCTGCGTTCGCTACTTCATTTTTCGGTATTGTGTGTAGATTGATCACCAAAAAAAAAGAATTTAATCAATTTTAGAATAAGGCTGTAATGTAACAAAATGTGGGAAAAGTGAAGGGGTCTGAACACTTTCTGAATGCACTGTTGTCCCACAAGCTGAATGGATTTGCAAGCCAGAAATTCACCGGGAATGGCAGAGTACTGTGGGATCCTTTTGGGGTAGGGTTAAGAATAATTCAGAGTGGAGGATTGATCAGTAATCTTTAGTGTGTAGGAGTAACTACAGGCATGTCTGGCCTAGTACAGAGAGCCTGTGAACATAAGAAAGTAAGTTTATTGGCCAAGTATTCACATACAAGGAATTTGCCTTGGTGCTCCACCCACAGGTAACAACATGACATACAGTGACAGTTACGAATGACTCAGAAAACACCAATGTGCTGGAGAGGCAGAACAAAGGTGTCAACAAACGGGTTCTATCGGATACAAATATAAATTTGAAGCAGTTTTAGTTCAGTTTATTGTCAGGTGTACTGAGGTACAGTGAAAAGCTTTTGTTGCGTGCTAACCAGTCAGCGACCATCCAAGCAGGTACTAAGATTGAAGTGAAAATCAAAGCAACTGCTTTGACTTACACAGGGCCAATGAACCTACAAACCCGCAAGTCTTTGGGATGTGGGAGGAAACCGGAGCACCCGGAGGAAATCCAAGCGGTCACAGGGAGAACGTGCAAACTCCACCCAGACAGCACCTGAGGTCAGGATTGAACCCGTGTCTCTAGTGCTGTGAGGCAGCAACTCTACCAGTTATGTCACTGTGCCAATTCTGTGGGTTATTTGGAATATTCACATTTACCATGTATCTGATGTAGAATATTGCACAAGAATTCTATGTTTCCCAACTCCTTCTCACCTGTAGCTTTACAGGGTCTTGCCTCACTTTGTGCACCTGACTTCTTATCGAAAAAAAACATTCTTCCACCTCTACCCTGACGACAGACACAAGATGCTGGAGTAACTCAGTGGGACAGGCAGCATCTTATGAGAGGAATGGGTGACATTTCGGGTCGAGCCACTTCTTCAGACTGAGAGTCGGGGGAGAGGGAGACACAGAGATAAGGAAGGGTAAGGTGTGAAAACGAGGCATCAAAGGGGGACGAAGGTCAAGGAAAAGGTAGAATAGATCATTGAAGGTGACAACGAAGCAAACATAGAAACATAGAAACAATACACAATAGGTGCAGGAGGAGGCCATTCGGCCCTTCGAGCCTGCACAGCCATTCATTGTGATCATGGCTGATCGTCCGTCCCCAATCAATAACCCGTGCCTGCCTTCTCCCCATATCCCTTGACTCCACCAGCCCCTAGAGCTCTATCTAACTCTCTCTTAAATCCATCCAGTGACTTGGCCTCCACTGCCCTCTGTGGCAGGGAATTCCACAAATTCACAACTCTCTGTGTGAAAAAGTTTTTTCTCACCTCAGTCTTAAATGACCTCCCCTTTATTCTAAGACTGTGGCCCCTGGTTCTGGACTCGCCCAACATTGGGAACATTTGTCCTGCATCTAGCTTGTCCAGTCCATTTATAATACAAAGATAAAATGTAGTCAGGGGGGAAGTCAGACTGGGAGAGGGATGGAAATAGATGTCGGAGTTGATGTCGGAGTTCCATCTTCCCGGCAAGAGGGCCTGTAGCATCGGACTGTCATTGTGGCAACTGAATGTGGAGGCTTCAAATCGGCCCTGACCTCGGGTGGACTAGGAGGAGGAGGAGGAGGAGGACTGGTCTTTCTGATGCCTTCCCTCACAGTGGAAAGTATTGATTCTGCTGTTGTTGGGGACGTTCATGTTGAATCCTATAGTGTGATGCGTCTTTTTTTCTTTTTCATTTTATATGGATGTATGGTAATCTTTTTTTCTCTGTAAAACACTTTGGCTCGAACGTGATTTGATCTAAAAGTGCTACATAAATAAAACATACTTGAAGTTAGAGAAGTCAATGTTCATACCATATAACCATATAACACTTACAGCACAGAAACGGGCCTTCTCGGCCCTTCCAGTCCGTGCCGACCATTTATTTTTCCCTAGCCCCATCTACCTGCACTCAGACCATACCCCTCCATTCCCTTCCCGTCCATATACCTATCCACTTTACTTTTAAATGTTAAAATTGATCCTGCCTCCACCACTTCTGCTGGAAGATCATTCCACACAGCCACCACTCTCTGAGTAAAGAGGTTCCCCCTCATGTTACCCCTAAACTTCTGTCCCTTAATTCTCATGTCATGCCCTCTTGTTTGAATCTTCCCTACCCTCAATGGGAAAAGCTTATCCACGTCAACTCTGTCTATCTCTTTCATCATTTTAAAGACCTCAATCAAGTCCCCCCCCTTAACCTTCTGCGCTCCAAAGAATAAAGACCGCTGGGTTGTAAGCTGCCCAAGCGAAACATGAGGTGCTGCTCCTCCAATTTGTGTTGGGCTTCCCACACATAGCAAAAGGATTTGAGTATAGGAGCAGGGAGGTTGTCATTCTCTGATTTCTTGGTCTAATTGCGGTTTAAATCTGTGAAGGTTGTTTCAAGAACCCGCTGGTTGCAAATTCTAGCGTTTCAACGCAAGCTTTTGTACGATGGAAGTTGGCGTCTCACTCGCGATGACAGTCGGGTGCAGATGCGATGTAAATCTTGCCTTTAGTGACAACACCTTAAATGTGGAAATCCTAACGGGAAAGAGTGGTAAGGGGCAGGCAACTAGGAGATCCAGTTTCAGTGGGTAGAACCCAGGTGCTGGGCAGAGCAGTCACTTATGGTGGCACAGCGGTAGAGTTGCTGCCTCACAGCGCCAGAGACCCAGGTTCCATCCTGACTACGGGTGCTGTCTGTACGGAGTTTGTATGTTCTTGGCCTTTCAGTGAAGAAAGCGAATGGTATGTTAGCATTCATAGCAAAAGGATTTGAGTATAGGAGCAGGGAGGTTCTAATGCAGTTGAACCGGGTCTTGGTGAGGCCACACCCAGAGTATTGCGTACAGTTTTGGTCTCCTAATCTGAGGAAACACATTCTTGCCATAGAGGGGGTACAGAGAAGGTTCACCAGACTGATTCCTGGGATGTCAGGACTTCCATATGAAGAAAGACTGGATAGACTCGGCTTGTACTCGCTGGAATTTAGAAGATTGAGGGAGGATCTTATAGAAACTTACAAAATTCTTAAGGGGTTGGACAGGCTAGATGCAGGAAGATTGTTCCCGATGTTGTGGAAGTCCAGGACAAGGGGTCACAGTTTAAGGATAAAGGGGGAAATCTTTTAGGACCGAGATGAGAAAAACATTTTTCACACAGAGAGTGGTGAATCTGTGGAATTCTCTGCCACAGAAGGTAGTTGAGGCCAGTTCGTTGGCCTTATTTAAGAGGGAGTTAGATGTGGCCCTTGTGGCTAAAGGGATCGGGGGGTATGGAGAGAAGGCAGGTACAGGATACTGAGTTGGATGATCAGCCATGATCATATTGAATAGCGGTGCAGGCTCGAAGGGCCGAATGGCCTACTCCTGCACCTATTTTCTATGTTTACACATTCCGCCTCTACCCACTGCCTCCTATCACTGAGACAATTGATGTATTTTTGAGAGTTAAGATTGAACGCTAAACCTATTTGTACGATCTCTTTTGACTCTTTCAGGCATAAGATGGGGAAGGATTATTATAAAATACTTGGCATTCAGAAGGGAACGGCAGAGGATGAGATCAAAAAGGCATACAGGAAGCTGGCCTTGAAGTACCACCCCGACAAGAACAAATCTCCAGATGCAGAAGAGAGGTTCAAGGAGATCGCCGAGGCTTATGACGTACTGAGCGACCCCAAGAAACGAGAGATCTACGACCAGTTTGGAGAAGAAGGTAAGAAATAAACCAGAGACTGGGTGATGATTGGAAATCCATGGTCTGTGGTGGAGCCAGTTTAGAAATACAGCGTGGAAACAGGCCCTTCGGCCCACCGGGTCCGCGCCGATCGGTGATCTCCGCACATTTACACTATCCTACACACATTAGGGACAATTTTTACATTTGTGCCAAGCCAATTAACCTACAAACCTGCACGTCTTTGGAGTGTGGGAGGTAACCGAAGATCTCGGAGGAAACACACGCAGGTCAGGGGGAGAGCGTACAAGCTCTGTACAGACAGCACCCGTGGTCGGGATCGAACCCGGGTCTCTGGCGCTGCGTTCGCTGTGAGGCAGCAACTCTACCGCTGCGCCACCGTGACCCCCCTCGTGCTCCCTCGCCCGGGAGTGGGGTAGAAGGGCTGGGAGGTTGTGTTTGTGATGGGCCACCTCTATGTTGTTGTAGACCAGGTCATTGTCATGGTCACACAGGGTGGAAACGGGCCCTTCGGCCCAACATGCCCATGCCAACCAACATGCACTATCTACACTTCTCCCACCTGCCTGCATTTGACCCACATCCCCCTAAACGGTGGGCTTTCTCCGGGTGCTCCGAGTCTTTTCCTTCAACACTCCAAAGATGTACAGGTTTGTTGATTAACTGGCTTTGGTAAAATTGTAAATAGTTCCTCGTGTGCAGGATAGTACTAGTGTACGGGGATCGCTGGTCGACACATACTCAGTCCGTTTCCACTCTGTATATCTAAACTAAACTGTCATATCCATGTACCTGTCCAAATATTTCTTAAACATTGTGATAATTGTGATAAGGGCCTCCTTTCATTGAATTTCTTCAACAACATAATGGTTGAACACAAATTCAAAACCGACGATCGGGCGGGTGAGCGGGCGTAGGGAAGGGCAGTGGGACATATCTCCGCTTCTTTCACTTCTTCGTTAGTTCTGGGGTTTTTCATTTTTCTCTTTTTTGTATCTTTTTCGAGATTTTTTCTTCTTCCTTTCCCTTTTTTTCTTTTTTCCTATTTACTTATTTTATACAGTTTATAAAATGTTAAAACTGAAGCAGTACGAAAAATGATATCATCGTTATGTCGATCACTTTCTCCTTGTAGTTGCTTCTAATAAAATTAATATTTAAATATATTTTAAAAAACATTGTGATAATAATTCAACTACCATCTCCAGCAGCTTGTTCTAGATACCTACAACCCTTTGTGTAAAAGAAATTGTCCCTAAGGTTCCTATTAAATATTTTCCCCCTCGCCTTAAACCTATGTCCTCTGGTTCTTGATACCCCTACTCTGGGCATGAAACTGTTCGATGGATCACCTGCACTCTGTCTGCAATGACCATATCGTACCCCCAGCTGCGTGTCATTTTAATTCTTGCCACTCCCTTGTTTTTTGTTGTTTAAAAAAAAAATTTTTTTATTAAAGCATATGTACAAATGATAATATACGACAAACTGGTCGCAAAGTTCTTACATAGCTTCAATTTTTAATGTTTTTTTTAAAGATAAATAAAGAAAGAGATAAGAGAAACTAATAGAAGAAAAAAAACAAGAAAGAAAGGAGATTACAAATATAAAGATTGTGGAGATAGATCCAGGAGATGTTCATCCAACCCTAAACTAAAATTTTGTGTTAAACCAGTTTACTTTTTAAAAAATTCAATAAATGGAGACCATATTTTTAAAAATAGTTCTGGTTTGACGAGTATCCTCGTCCTGCTTGTTGGAAGGAACTGCAGATGCTGGTTTACACCAAAGATAGAAGAAGGGCCTCGACTGTGAAACATCACCCATTCCTTCTACCCAGAGCCTGTCCCACTGAGTTACTCCAGCATTTAGTGGTCTAACTTCATCATCTGCTTGGGTAGTTTATAACTAACCCGAAGGCATGAAGGGGCCACAGTTTAAGAATAAGGGGTAAGCCATTTAGAACGGAGACGAGGAAACACTTTTTCTCACAGAGAGTGGTGAGTCTGTGGGATTCGCTGCCTCAGAGGCGGTGGAGGCAGGTTCTCTGGATGCTTTCAAGAGAAAGCTAGATAGGGCTCTTAAAAATAGTGGAGTCAGGAGATATGGGGAGAAGGCAGGAACGGGGTACTGATTGTGGATGATCAGCCATGATCGCATTGAATGGCGGCGCTGGCTCGAAGGGCCGAATGGCCTACTCCTGCACCTATTGTCTATTGCCTATGAACAATTTGGGTGTGTCAATGGTACAGCTGTAGTGAGCAGTTCCATTCAACACACGACGGGAAGGTTGTGGTGGTGGAGAAAGTGTACAGGGGATTTGCCTGGATTTGGCTTCAATGATGGGGTGAGATTTTTAGTTTAGTTTAGAGATACAGTGCAGAAACAGGCCCTTCACCCCACCGAGTGCCCTATCAGCTCCAACCAGTTATCCCTGCACACTTACACAATCCTAAATAGGGTTGGAGGCAGGTGACCAGTGGGGTGCCTCAGGGATCTGTGTTGGGTCCTTTGTTGTTTGTCATGTACATCAATGATCTGGATGAAGGGGTGGTAAATTGGATTAGTAAGTATGCAGATGATACCAAGATAGGGGGTGTTGTGGATAATGAAGAGGATTTCCAAAGTCTACAGAGTGATTTAGGCCAGTTGGAAAAATGGGCTGAAAGATGGCAGATGGAGTTTAATGCTGATAAATGTGAGGTGCTACACCTTGGCAGGACAAATCAAAATAGGACGTACATGGTAAACGGTAGGGAATTGAAGAATACAGTTGAACAGAGGGATCTGGGAATAACCGTGCATAGTTCCTTGAAGGTGGAATCTCATATAGATAGGGTGGTAAAGAAAGCTTTTGGTATGCTAGCCTTTATAAATCAGAGCATTGAGTATAGAAGCTGGGATGTAATGTTAAAATTGTACAAGGCGTTGGTGAGACCAAATCTGGAGTATGGTGTGCAGTTTTGGTCACCCAATTATAGGAAGGATGTCAACAAAATAGAGAGGGTACAGAGGAGATTTACTAGAATGTTGCCTGGGTTTCAACAGCTAAGTTACAGAGATAGGTTGAATAAGTTAGGTCTTTATTCTCTGGAGCGCAGAAGGTTAAGGGGGGACTTGATAGAGGTCTTTAAAATGATGAGAGGGATAGACAGAGTTAATGTGGACAAGCTTTTCCCTTTGAGAATAGGGAAGATTCAAACACGAGGACATGACTTTAGAATTAAGGGACAGAGGTTTAGGGGTAACATGAGGGGGAACTTCTTTACTCAGAGAGTGGTAGCGGTGTGGAATGAGCTTCCAGTGGAAGTGGTGGCGGCAGGTTCGTTGGTATCATTTAAAAATAAATTGGATAGGCATATGGATGAGAAGGGTATGGAGGGTTATGGTATGAGTGCAGGCAGGTGGGACTAAGAGAAAAAAGTTGTTCGGCACGGACTTGAAGGGCCGAGATGGCCTGTTTCCGTGCTGTAATTGTTATATGGTTTATATGGTTAAACACACTAGGGACAATTTACACTTATACCAAGCCAATTATCGTACAAACCTGTACATCTTTGGAGTGTGGGAGGAAACCGAAGATCCCAGAGAAAACCCAGGCAGGTCACTGGGAGAACGTACAAACTCTGTACAGATAGCACTGGTAGTCAGGGTTTCTGGCGCTGTAAGGCCACAGTGGCATGATTGGACAGTTTCATTATTTGTTTGCACATCATTTTTAGAATCATGAGATCAATCAATTGGATATTTTCAAAGTGATTTGTTTTCCAGAACTAACGCCACTTTATGTCCCTCCATTTGTAGGATTAAAGGGCGGTGGTGGTGGTGGCGGTCCCAATGGCACCAACTTCCAATACACCTTCCACGGAGACCCCCATGCTGTTTTCGCCGAGTTCTTTGGCGGGAGGAACCCCTTCGACATATTCTTTGGTCAGAGGAATGGCGACGAGGAGATGGAGATCGACGAGGATCCTCTGAGCTCCTTCAGCGGGTTTGGCATGCACGGCATGCCCGGCATGCCCGGCATGGGTGGCATGCCCGGCTTCCAGCGAGCCAGGACGGCGGCCAAGAAACAGGACCCTCCGGTCACTCACGAACTGAAGGTTTCCCTGGAAGAGATTTTCACCGGCTGCACCAAGAAGATGAAGATCCGCAGGAAGCGCCTGAACCCCGACCGGCAGACGATGAGGCAGGAGGACACCATCCTCACCATCGACATCAAGAAGGGTTGGAAGGAAGGGACGAAGATCACCTTCCCCAAGCAAGGAGATGAAACGGCCAACAATATTCCCGCAGACATCATCTTTGTTCTGAAGGACAAACCGCATCCTGTCTTCAAGCGGAGTGGATCTGACATAATCTACGTCGCAAAAATCACCCTCCGGGAGGTAACGCTTGTTTTTTTTTAACGTGGTAATTTCGTTAGTCAGAGGGTGGTGAATCTGTGGAATTCTTTGCCACAGACGCCAGTAGAGGCCACGTCAGTGGATAATTTTAAGTCATTGACTTATGGCCCTGCCCCACAGTGCAAGTTCATTCCAAGAGCTCTCCGAGTTTGCCCTGATTCGAACTCGGAGATTTACGGTAATGGCCGCTCGGGGCTCTCGTGGACATTTTTCAACGTGTTGAAAAATCTTCGCGAGTCTTCCCGTGCTTACCTGCCGTTAGCGAGTCTTCCCGAGTACCTGCCGTTAGCGTTACGAGCCGCTAAGAGATGTCCCCGAGCACCGACGTACCCGCTACGTTCATTCTCCGTGCTTACCACGAGTTTGATTTTTTTTTACTCGGGAGAGCTCTTGGAATGAACTCGTACTGTGGGACAGGGCTAAAAGATGTACAGGATTATAGGTAATTTTTTTGATAGATTCTTGATTAGTATGGGTGTCGGGGGTTACGGGGAGAAGGCAGGAGAATGGGGTTGAGAGGGAGAGATAGATCTGCCATGATTTAATGGCGGAGTAGACTTGTTGGGCCAATGGCTTAATTATTAGATTATTGAAAGATTAATTTATTATTGTCAGTTATTGCTAAAACGAAGTGATATGGATGCTGGAAATCTGAAATCATAAGAGAATTACTCCTTATGATGACTCTGCGGGGAGTGAGTTAACACTGTCATTTTATTGATTACTTTCATTGATCCAGGCATTATGTGGCTGCACGCTGTCTATTCCAACACTGGATAAGAAAACTCACACGATGGTCTTGAAGGATGTCATCCAACCAGGGTCACAGAGGAGAATATCAGGGGGAGGGATGCCACTGCCAAAGCAGCCAGACCACCGAGGCGATTTAGTGATCGAGTTTCAAGTGCATTTCCCCGAGTCTCTGTCGAACGCAACACGGGAAAAGATGAAGGAGCTACTGCCACTGTAACAGCTGCAGGAATCTCTGGGGAGCTGCGTGATTGAGGGTGGGGGAAGGAACAAGATCATATTGTTGCAGACTGTAACATCCATGTTGTGGTCTGGGTGACCACACCAAGCTGGACCTACCATTGAGCAAATTGCTTCCTGGTTTTTTTTAACAAATAAATCCTATATCCCGGTCTTTACATAATTGGGAACTGTTGGTATACAGACCATACCTTTGAAACACTGCGACATGTATTCACCTTCATTTTACCTTCAGTGTAAATAATTCCTACTTACCAAATATACAGTACAGGAAGTATTGGCTAACCTATTCAAATATTGTTTTTTTCTGTAACGTGGCTTACTACTTGTTAATAATAAATAATTTTTCTTCATTTTCTCCTAAACTTTTGCATCCGCATTGATTCATAGTCTTCAAACTCTTGGCCTTGTTATCCGCTGGCCTTACAGCGCCAGAGACCCTGGCTCTGTCCTGACTACCGGATGCTGTCCGTACGGAGTTTGTGCGTTCTTCCCGTGACCGCGTGGGTTTGCTTTGAGATCTTCGGATTCCTCCCACACTCCAAAGATGTACAGGTTTGTTGGTAAATTGGCTCGGTGTAAGTGTACAATTGACCCTAGTGTGTTTAAGGTAGTGTTAGTGTGCGCGGATCGCTATCTGTAACTCGTGACCTGGCAATTCTGTATCCTTATAAGTAATTAAGATCTCTTGACTTACACAGTGCACATTTACAGTGTTAAAATGTTTGGGTGGAACGAACTGTCCATTCTGTTAAAGAAGGAACTGCAGATGCTGGAAAATCGAGGGCACACAAAATGCTGGAGAAACTCAGCGGGTGCAGCAGCATCTATGGAGCGAAGGAGATAGGCAACATTTTGGGCCGAGACCCTTCTTCAGAACTCTGCATTCTATTCTGTACCCCATCCTGCAACTTTGTGAGATGTACTGTAAATATAAGGGTGAACTTTTATGAATCGCCTAAACATTGGTCCATTTTTCCTGTTCTCAATAGGATAATAATCATTGGTAGCAAACTTGAAACTTTAATATTAGATTGTTAACAACACATTGGAACTTGAGTATCTGAAGTCCATGTTCATACCGCTGGGGTGTAAACTATCGAAACAAAATATGAGGTGCTGTTCCTCCAATTTGTGTTGGGCCTCACCTTGGCCATGGAAGTGCGAAAGGGTGCTATGAGTTGGCTGGTACTCAAGGATCTTGACACTGTGTATATTTATTTGCCTGCCTGTCCAGACAAAGTGTACATACACAGGGAACCGGTTTTGTACATTTGGAGTCGTAATTATTGAAATGTACAACTTGGAAACAAGTACTTTGGGACCAATGAGTCCACTCCAACCATGAATCACCTGTTTACACCAATCCTACATCAAACCCATTTTGTTATTCATGGCACGGTCTCATCTATTACCTCATAGATTCAACAGCTCGCCTCCACTGCGGTCAATTTACAGTGGCCAATCAACCTACCAATTCTTTTTATTTTTTATTTGTTAGAAGCAAATGTACAAAAATAGAACCGACGGCATGTGAAATAATACAGTTATTGTACAGCAATTTTAACTTTTAGCTATGGTTAGAAGAAAAGAAAGGAGAAAAAGCAAGAAAGAGAAAAAGTGCAATGTGCAAAGATAGAACCCCTAGACTACCCGAGTGGTGTAGCCAAAGAGTGAGTAAAAAGAAGCGAGGAATAGAAAAAAAATAAGAAAAATAAAAGGACAAAAAGAGAAAGAAAGAAAAAAGTGGTGATCCCTCCCCAAAACCTACCAATTCAATATGTAATAAAAATAAACTGCAGACATAGAAACATAGAAAATAGGTGCAGGAGGAGGCCATTCGGCCCTTCGAGCCAGCACCGCCATTCATTGTGATCATGGCTGATCGTCCCCAATCAATAGCCCGTGCCTGCCTTCTCCCCATATCCCTTGACTCCTCCAGCCCCTAGAGCTCTATCCAACTCTCTCTTAAATCCATTCAGTGATTTGGCCTCCACTGCCCTCTGTGGCAGTGAATTCCACAAATTCACAACTCTCTGGGTGAAAAAAGTTGTTTCTCACCTCAGTCTTACATGACCTCCCCTTCATTCTAAGACTGTGGCCCCGTGGTTCTGGACTCGCCCAACATCGGGAACATTTTTCCTGCATCTAGCTTGTCCAGTCCTTTTATAATTTTATACGTTTCTATAAGACCCCCCCTCATCCTTCTAAACTCCAGTGAATACAAGCCTAGTCTTTTCAATCTTTCCTCATATGACAGTCCCGCCATCCCAGGGATCAATCTCGTGAACCTACGCTGCGCTGCCTCAATCACAAGGATGTCCTTCCTCAAATTAGGAGATGTTGGCTGATACCAAAGACGGACACAAAATGTTGGGGTAACAAGGCAATATCACTGGAGGGCATGGATCTCAACTTCAGTAGTCATACATAGCATTGCAAGGAATGATGATAAAGCACACACACCAAAATCCTATACTTCCAGCGGTGGAAGTCTGCAGGAACTGGACGACAGAGATGTGTGGTGCGTCCGTCACCGTTCCCGTCGGAAACCAGCACTGCGGCGTCGCTAATGTTTTCAATGATGATGAATGCATGGATGGATAGGTGACATTTTGGGTCGGAACCCTTCTTCTGATGCCTGACAGATCCCCAAAGTTAAAATCCCAATGTAGCAGTTTTGGAATTTGCATTCAGTTAGATAGAGTCATAGACTCTTAGGGTGTGGAAACAGGCCCTTTGGTCCAACTTGCCCACACAAAGCCCATCTGTACTGGATTCACCTGCCTGGGTTTGGCCCATATCCCTCTAAACCTGTCCAATCCATGTACCTGTCTAAATGTGTCTTAAATGTTACAAAAGTGCCTGTCTCAACTATCTCCTCCGGCATCTCGTTCCATGCACCCCACCACCACTTTGTGTGAAGAAGTTTCCCCTCAGGATCCTATTAAATCTTTTCCCCCCCTCACCTTAAACCTCTGTCCCCTGGTTCTTAATGCCCCTACGCTGGGCCAGAGACTCTGTGCGTTTACCCGATCTATTCCTCTCATGATTTTGTACTCCTCTATATACTTTACAGATACAGCGTGAAAACAGGCCCTTCGGCCCACCAAGCCCACTCTGACCGGCAATCCACATACACCAGTACTATCCTACACACTAGCGACAATTTAAATTTTTTTTACTGTGAAGCCAATTAACCTACAAACACGCACGTCTTTGGAATGTGAGAAGAAACCAAAGCACCAGGAGGGAACCCACGTGGTCACTGGGAGAACATGCAAACTCTGTAAAGACAGCATTCATAATTGGGATCAAACAGGGGTCTCTGGCAGCAGCTATAACGCTGTGCTACTGTGTTGCCTTAGGCCTGGAATAAAAAAACATCTCATCTCACAACTGGTGACAATGAACAATATTATCTAACTGGCTAAAGTCCTTTCAAAAGAGAGTCTAACCAGTTTGCGTGGCTTACATGTGACTCGTGCAATATTGCTGTTAGTTTTTAATGACTTTAAAATGCCTGGATTTTTCACAGTTTCATTATTATAATGGGGGATTAAGTGCTGATTTACACAATAATAGCTGATTAAAAATTGATGGTGACCTTTTATCTGAATGTTAATACGAAGCTGCAGGGAAGACAGAGATCCAACAACTAGTTAAGGGTTAAATGCTATGCATTCCACTGAATGTAATGTGGTTGGGAATTGGCCTGAAAGAATCAGCTGTTGGGTGTGTAAGCTTTCATTAGATACGACAGATCTTGCTCCCTGGCAACTCAACAAAACTATTCACTCTGATTATAACGCAGCTTTTAATGTCAAATGCAAAGTTTCATTTTTAACGCACTTTTCACTATAAGGCACCGCAGGGCGACACAGACATATCTTTAGTCTCCCTCTCCCCTGACTCTCAATCCGAAGAACTCACACTCATTTCACCCCTGCCATCGGGAAGAAGGGACAGGAGCCTGACTACTGTAATGTCCAGGTTCAAGAACAGCTTCTTCCCTACAGCCATCAGACTATTAAACACCTCTGAACTACATACACTTGGGGGCATTGGTTTTGTCTTTGTGCACTTTTATTGTTTGTTTTTTTATGTATACGTATATGTGTGTGTATGTATATATATTTCGATGGTAGACACAAAATGCTGGAATAACTCAGTGGGTCAGAAAGCATCTGGAGGAATGGAACGGGTGAATTGTGAGTCGTGGTGGGCCAGGGAGAGGAAGAGAGGGACGGAGGTGGGTGGCGGAGGGAGAGATAGAGGGAGGGAGGGAGAGATGGAGAGAGGGAGGGAGGGAGAGAGGAAGAGAGAGAGGGAGAGGAAGATGAAAGGAGGAGGAAGGCGGGGGGGGGGGGAAGAGAGAGGGTAGGATAGAGGGGGAGGGAGGGGGAGAGATGGAGGGAGGGAGAGATGGAGGGAGAGAGAGATGGAGAGAGGGAGAGAGGGAGGGGGAGGGAGAGAGGGAGGGAGGGGGAGGGAGAGGAAGATGAAAGGAGGAGGAAGGCGGGGGGGGGGGGGAAGAGAGAGGGTAGGATAGAGGGGGAGGGAGGGGGAGAGATGGAGGGAGGGAGAGATGGAGGGAGGGAGAGATGGAGGGAGAGAGAGATGGAGAGAGGGAGGGGGGGAGGGAGAGAGGGAGAGGAAGATGAAAGGAGGAGGAAGGGGGGAAGACAGAGAGAGGGTAGGAGAGAGAAGGGTAGGATAGAGGGAGGGTGGAAGGGATAGAGAGAGGGGGAGGGAGAGAGGAAGATGAAAGGAGGAGGAAGGGGGGGAAGAGAGAGAGAGGGTAGGAGAGAGGAGGGTGGGATAGAGGGAGAGAGGAGGAAGAGTGTGAGGGAGAGAAAGGGGGAGGGAGTGAAGATACTAGAGGAGCTCCTCTAGTGTCTTTGGGAGAGAGGGAGTGAGGGAGGGAGGGAGGGAGGGATGGAGGGGGGAGGGAGGGAGGGAGGGAGGCGGTGGAGGCGGAGCAGGAGCAGGGGGCGGGGGCCGGGCCTGGGCCTCAGGCCGCTGTGAGGAGCGGAGCCGGCGGGTGGAGTAGCTCCAGTGGGCCGGGGTGAGGTGAGGAGCGATGCCGCTGGGCCGCAGGAGGAAGGCGGCGCCGCTGATGGAGCAGGAGGACGAGGCCGAGGCCGAGGCCCGGGAGCGCTGGCTGGAGGCGGAGAGGCCGCGGGCGGCGGCGGGGGCGGGGGGAGGGGGCCCGGTGGCGGGGAGCGGGCCTACTCTAGCCCCCGGACCCCGGCCTCTCCGGCCGCGCCTCGCCTTCCACACGCAGCTGGCCCACGGCAGCGCCACCGGCCGCGTGGAGGGGTTCACCAACGTCAGGGAGCTGTACACCAAGCTGGGCCTCGCACTAGGCCTGCAGCCCGCTGAGGTGAGGGGGGGGGGAGGGGGGGATGGAGGGGGGAGGGTGAGGGGGATGGAGGGATGGAGGGGGGGAGGGTGAGAGGGATGGAGGGGGGGAGGGGGGGAGGGATGGAGAGATGGAGGGGGGGAGGGAGAGAGGGATGGAGGGGGGAGGGATGGAGGGGGGGAGGGATGGAGGGGGGGAGGGTGAGGGGGATGGAGGGGGGGAGGGTGAGAGGGATGGAGGGAGGGAGGGAGAGATGGATGGAGGGAGAGAGGGATGGAGAGGTGAAGAAGGAGGGAGGGGATAGGGAGAGAGGGAAGGGGAGAGAGGTAGAGGGATGGAGGGAGGGAATGGGGAGGTAGAAGGGGAGGAGGGAGAGAGGGAAGGGAAGGGGTATGGAGAGGGAGAAGGGGAGAGGATGGAGGGAGTGAGAGAGAGGGGGATGGAGAGGTAGAGGATGTAGGGGAGGAGGGGGAAGGGAGAGAGAGAAAGGGATGGAGAGGAAAGAGTGATAGAGAGGTAGAGGATGGAGGAGATAGGGAGGGGTGGAGAGTGCGATTAAAGAGAGGGAGGGGGTGGGGAGAGGGAGAGGTAGGGGTATGGAGAGGGAGAAGGGGGAGGAGGGCACGGTGAGATAGAGGGGGTGAAGAGGGGGAGGGAGGGGATGGTGGAGGAGGTGAAGAAGAGTGGAAAGAAGGGAAGAGAAGAGATGGAAGGGAGTGCTGATGAGGAGAGAGGGAAGGGAGGGGGAGAGGGCGTGGGGAGAGAGGCAGGGTAGAGGGGGTGGTGAGGGAGGGAGTTGGGGTGTGGTACAGGGAGGGAGAGGGCTTGTGTGGAGGGCGGGCGCAGGAATCCCCTTGGGAATATCCCCATCAAACCCCAGAGAGTGGATAGAGGGGAGTAGACCCCATCTCAGGTTGGGGGAAGAGAGGGAGAGGCGGGTAACGGGGAGGGAGTGGGTGTCCGGAATATCCACATAGCATCCCGGGAGGGGAGTGGATGCCGACCATGGGTTGGGGAGGGGGAGGAATCACCCCATGGTAAGGAGGGTATGGAGGGGGAAGATTCCACAGGGTTTGGAAGGTCGGGAGGGGAGGGTGGTCCTCAGACCTTTCATGAAAGATCTGAGGACCACCCTGCCCTCCTTGAGGGGAAGGTGGCACAGTGGATGAGGACATCATGATGTGTGCTGTCTTAAGCATGGTTTGGTACTATGATCCCTTTGATGTCCGAAAATATGTTGGGCGGAAGATAGACACAAAATGATGGAGTAGCCTCGCACGTCAGGCAGCATCATCAGGACCCACTGAGTTACTCCTGCATTTTGTGTTCCTTCTAAGTTTGGTGTAAACTAGCACCTGCAGTTCCTTCCGACCAAATATATTGTAGTATATTAGTCCAGAACCTACTCGACAGCCGAGTGTCCACACAGCCTCCTAATGTGCAGGATTTGCAACCCTCTGGAAAGAATTTTGCTTCCTTCGTCACTAAAGGCTGGCACACAACCAGCCAGAGTCTCGGCCATTGTTCCTGCCCGACCAAGCAGAGGAGAGGAGAGGGTCACTTGGCAACTGCACTGCACGGGGAAGGGTTTGCCCAGAGGCACGGCGTCACCTTTGCATCAGTGAGATTGGAACGGTCGTCATTTTGCTCGCTCTGGATTGCCGTGGAATGCAACCTCAACCCGCCATGCCGAGGGGCTGTGCACTTAAAGGGGGGCAAGCGTCCACCCGGATGGCAGCACTACCCTGCAAACGTTGTACTGTACAGTGCTTTCTGTGTGTGTGTGTGTGTGTGGGGATAGACGGAGGGACACTCTGGGAGTGATGGGCATAAACAATGTTTTTCATCGCGAACATTTCCCCTTCAGTGATATCTTCTTCTTGCATATGGCGTGCACAGCCTAAAGTTGTGGGACAACTTGTTCTATTTGATCTTATTTGATTGTGCACGCCGGGTTGGTTCCATTCATTGAAACAGGGTGGACCACGTGAAGTTTGCAATCTCCCACCCTTCCTTCAGTGTGAAGGTTCTCGACTCAAAACGTCACCTATCCCTCCCGACATATGTCCAAGAGACCTTACGTCTGAAGAAAGGTTTTGGCCCGAAATGTTGCCCATTTCCTTCGCTCCATAGATGCTGCTGCACCCCCTGAGTTTCTCCAGCACTTTTATCTACATTTGATTTTCCAGCATCTGCAGTTCCTTCTTAAACACAAGTGCGTGCCCTTGTTCTATTCAATGACTTCCCTTTCCAGGCCCCCACTCCCTTATCTTTACTGTGGACATTCAGTCACTCTGCACCTCCATCCCCAACCAGGAAGGCATGAAAGCTCTCTGTTTACTCCAGCCTTTTGTAAACCAGTATCTGCCGTTCTTTCCTACACCTCTTCCTTTTCTGCAAAGATGCTGCCTGACCCGCTGAGTTTCTCAGGCATTTTGTATCTGCAGTCATTTCTCCCACTGGTTTCCAGTGCCATGTTGAAGCATGGAAGAGCTGCGAGTCACAGGTGCGAGTGAGATGTGTTGATCGTTTAGCACGTGAGCGCGCACAAACTGCACATTGAGCACCTCCAGGGAGCAAGGAACTCAACAACAGCCCACGGCGCCAACACTGCCAGCTCCAATAGATTTGACACTAAGTTAATCACGTGAGCTTTTGCCTCTCAAAGTCAAAAGAGTTTATTGTCATGTGTCCCTGACAGGACAATGAAATTCTTTCTTTGCATAGCACAACAGAACATAGTAGGCATAAATACACACATGAATTAATAAATTAATAAAGTGCAAATAACAGATGGAGGGATATTAATGTTCAGAGTTCCGAGCCAAGTTTAATAGCCTGATGGCTGTGGGGAAGTAGCTATTCCTAAACCGGGTTGTTGCAGTCTTCAGGCTCCTGTACCTTCTACCCGAAGGTAGCAGGGAGATGAGTGTGTGGCCAGGGTGGTGTGGGTCCTTGATGATGCTGCCAGCCTTTTTGAGGCAGCGACTGCGATAAATCCCCTCGATGGAGGGAAGGTCAGAGCCGATGATGGACTGGGCAGTGTTTACTACTTTTTGTAGTCTTTTCCTCTCCAGGGCACTCAAATTGCCAAACCAAGCCACGATGCAACTGGTCAGCAAGCTCTCTACTGTGCACCTGTAGAAGTTAGAGAGAGTCCTCCTTGACAGACCAACTCTCCGTAATCTTCTCAGGAAGTAGAGGCGCTGATGAGCTTTCTTAATAATTGCATCTGTGTTCTCGGACCAGGAAAGATCTTCACAGATGTGCACGCCCAGGAATTTGAAGCTCTTGACCCTTTCAACCATCGACCCCTTGATATAAACAGGACTGCGGGTCTCCATCCTACTCCTTCCAAAGTCAACAATCAGTTCATTGGTTTTGCTGGTGTTAAGGGCCAGGTTATTGTGCTGGCACCATATGGATAGTTGCTCGATCTCTCTATACTCTGACTCATCCCCATCAGTGATACGTCCCACAACAGTGGTGTCGTCAGCGAACTTGATGATGGAGTTTGCACTATGACCGGCTACGCAGTCATGAGTATAGAGTGAGTACAGCAGGGGGCTGAGCACGCAGTCTTGAGGTGCTCCCGTGCTGATTGTTATCGAGTCTGACACATTTCCACCAATACGAACAGATTGTTATCTGTGGATGAGGAAGTCGAGGATCCAATTGCAGAGGGATGCGCAGAGACCCAGTTCAGTGCCTCTCTGTATGCACCATTGTTATCGGCACCTCGCAAATAGTTCCTTCATTAAAAATGATTGAAAACACTGTTTAGACGCAAGTTGTTGGTGCGATTACAAAAATGTGAACACTGCCCGGTCCGCCGCGACTACTGACCTCCCCACATATCGAAGGGATCTAAGAGAGGCACTGCCTCAATTGGCCAGCCAATATCATCAGAGACCCACACCACCCTGGCCACACTTTCATTTCACTCCTGCCATCAGGAAGAAGGTACAGGAGCCTGAAAACCGTAACGCCCAGCTTCTTCCCATTAACAAGCAGGCTGTTGAACACAATGAACTCCAACTAAACTCCGAATGCCTGGATTGTGCTAGGGACTTAGGGCTTTGGTTTGGTTTTGCACCATATTAGTTTTTTTTAACATTTCAGTTCAGTTTAATTTATTGTCTATGTGGTACAGTGGGCGGCACAGTGGTAGAGTACCTGCCTCACAATGCTTGCAGTGCCGGAGACCCGGGTTCAATCCTGAATATGGATGAGTTTCTACATTCTCCTCATGGAGTATCTCTGAAATCTTCGGTTTCTTCCCACACTCCAAAGATGTACAGATTTATACGTTAATTGGCTTGGTACAAGTGTAAATTGTCCCTAGGTGTATGTAGGCTAGCGTTTATATGCGGGGATTTCTGATCGGTGAGGACTCGGTGGGCCGAAGGGCCTGCTTCCGCGCTGTATCTGTAAACTAAACTACAGTGAAAACGTTTGTTGCGTACAGAAAGACAATACATGATCACAATCGAGCCATTTACAGTGTAGATGATAAGGGAATTACATTTAGTGCCAGTAAGGTCCGATCAAGAATAGTCCGAGGGTCACCAATGAGGTGGATAGTAGTTCAGCACTGCTCTCTGGTTGTGGTAGGGCGATTCAGTTGCCTGATAACAGCTGGGAAGAAACTGTCCCTGAATCTGGAAGTGTTTGTATTTATTGGACTTTTTGTTTGTTTTGCTTATTATATTATCTATCGAGCACAGTGTTTACGAATTTGCTGCAAGTGAGAATTTAATCGATCCATTTTTGGAACATATGACAATTAAACGCTCTTGACTCTCCTGAGTAATGTCCTGGTAGAATTTAATGCTGGAATAATAGGGCAGAATAGAAGATTATACGGAGCACAGTGGAGGGATGGGGACTAGAGACCCGTGGGCACACGCGCCTCTGATGAAATAATTAGGTTTGGAGCAAACAAGGAACCAGAAGCTGAGATGCAGAAATCTTGGGCGTGTCGAGGTAGAGTTGTTACTTGTTAATAATGGAGTTTTAAAATTTTTCTTTCCAAGAAGTTTGCAAAATCTCAGTCTGAACAAGGGTCTCAGTCTGAAGAAGAAACCAGAACCAGGGGCCACACTTTAAGAATTAGCGGTAGGCCATTTAGAACGGAGATGAGGAAAAGCTTTTTCACCCAGAGAGTTGTGAATCTTTGGAAGTCTCTGCCTCAGAAGGCAGTGTGGAGGCCAATTCTCTGGAGGCTTTCAAGAGAGAGTTAGATAGGATTAAATACTTTTATAGGTAGCGGAGTCAGGGGATGTGGGGAGAAAGCAGGAACGGGGTACTGATTGTGGATGATCAGCCTTGAGCATATTGAATGGCGGTGCTGGCTCCTGCACCTATTATCTATTGTCTCAACCCGAAACATCACCTATTCCTTTTCTCCACAGATGCTGCCTGTCCTGCTGTTACTCCAACATTTTGTTGTCTGGCTTCAGCGGGCCAGTTTGCAGGGCTGCTGCCTAATGCTGGTCTGCAGCTGCTGCATTAAGGCACAGGGTGGCTTTTCAGGAATACTGCAGGGCAGGTTTAACTCCCCGGGGAGGGATGGTGAAGATGTGCACAAACAGCAGTGAATTGTGGTGGAGTTTGCGACTGACACCAGGACAATTGTTCCCCTTGTGTAGTGCACGCTGGCAATCTCAGTGGTGTTGTTTGCAACGATCGCAACTGGAGAGCAGTCCTGAACTACTAGCTATCTCATTGGAGACCTTCAGACTATCTTTGATCAGACTTTACTGGCTTTATCTTGCACTAAATATCATTCAAGCTATTCCCTTTATCATGTATCCATCTGTATGCCGTGATTGGTCGATTGTAATCATGTATTTTATTTCCACTGACTTGTTAGTACACAGCAGAAGCTTTTCACTGTACCCCAGTACCGTGACAATAACCTAAACTGAACTAGCTAGCTGTGGGGGGAATGGGGGGTTGTGTTGGGGGGGTGGGATTGTGTGGGGGGGGGTGGGATTGTGTTCGGGGTGGGGTTGTGTTTGGGGGGGTGGAATTGTGTTGGGGGGGTGAGATTGTATTGGGGGGGTGGGATTGTGTGGGGGGGTGGGATTGTGTGGGGGGGGTGGGATTGTGTGGGGGGGGTGGGATTGTGTGGGGGGGGTGGGATTGTGTTGGGGGGTGGGATTGTGTGGGGGGGGTGGGATTGTGTGGGGGGGTGGGATTGTGTTGGGGGGGTGGGGTTGTGTTGGGGGGGGTGGGATTGTGTGGGGGGGTGAGATTGTATTGGGGGGTGGGGTTGTGTGGGGGTGGGGTTGTGTTGGGGGTGGAATTGTGTGTGGGGGGGGGGTGGGATTGTGTTGGGGTGGGGGTGGGATTGTGTGTGGGGGGGTGGGATTGTGTGGGGGGGGTGGGATTGTGTGGGGGGGTGGGATTGTGTTGGGGGGGTGGGATTGTGTTGGGGGGGTGGGATTGTGTGTGGGGGGGGTGGGATTGTGTTGGGGGTGGGGGTGGGGTTGTGTTGGGGGTGGGATTGTGTGTGGGGGGGTGGGATTGTGTTGGGGTGGGGGTGGGGTTGTGTGTGGGGGGGTGGGATTGTGTGGGGGGGTGGGGTTGTGTTGGGGGGTGGGATTAAGTTGGGGAGTGGGATTGTGTTGGGGGGGTGGGGTTGTGTGTGGGGGGTGGGGTTGTATGTGTGGGGGGGTTGTGTGTGGGGGGGTGGGGTTGTGTGTGTTGGGGGGGTGGGATTGTGTTGGGGGGGTGGGATTGTGTGGGGGGGGTGGGATTGTGTTGGGGGGTGGGGTTGTATTGGGGGGGTGGGATTGTGTTGGGGGTGTGGGATTGTGTTGGGGTGGGGTGGGATTGTATTGGGGGGAGTGGGATTGTGTTGGGGGGGTGGGATTGTGTGGGGGGGGGGGTTGTGTGGGGGGGGGGGGAAATGGAGAATTGACCTCCAGTCTTCTCTCCCCACCTGCCCCCAACCAATGTACTACCTTGTTCTACCATTTGGCCATCCCGTTTATTCCAGCATTAAATTCAATCAGGCTATTTCTCTTCATCAACAACTTGCATTTAAATATCATTTTCAATCTGCACCGTATTATAACGTTACAGTTACAGAGATAAAGTCTGAGGTCCACAATGTGGGACCGTTCAATAGCCTTGGAACAGCAGCAAAGAAGCTCTTCCTGAATCTGGTGGTATGTGCTTTCAACTTTTTCTTTCTTTTGGCCAAAGGGAGCGTGAGAAATGTATTTGATCATGTTAGCGGCTCATCTGCTGTGGCAAAATGGAGCTGGTTGATGTGGAGAGGCTGGTCCTAGTGATGGGCTGGGCTACATCCACAACTATGTGTAATTTCTTGCATTCTTGGGGCAGAGCTGTTGTGAAATCAAGCTGTGATTCATCCCAAGAGAATGGTTTCCACGGGGCATCTGTAAAAGTTGGTGGGAGTAATTGGAAACATGCAATATTTCATTGGTCCACTGAGGATTTGGAGGCTTTGATGTGCTGCCTCTGCTGTAGCATTAGTATGGTTGGTCCAGAACAGGGGTGGTGATGTTGATGCAGAGGAACATCAAACTCGTGGCCATCTCATCTTTGGTGCCGTTAATGTTGATTGGGGCATGTACTCCACTTTGCTTTCTGAAGCCCTAGTGAGACTACACCATTGGTCCCCTAATTTGAGGAAGGACAATCTTGCTATTGAGGGAGTGCAGCGTAGGTTTACAAGGTTAATTCCCGGGATGGCGGGACTGTCATATGCTGAGAGAATCGAGCAGCTGGGCTTGTACACTCTGGAGTTTAGAAGGATGAGAGGGGATCTCATTGAAACATAAAATAAAGTTAAGGGTTTGGACACGCTGGAGGCAGGAAACATGTTCCCGATGTTGGGGGAGTCCAGGACCAGAAGCCACAGTTTAAGAATAAGGAGTAAGCCATTTAGAACAGAGATGAAAAAACACTTTTTCTCACAGAGAGTGGTGAGTCTGTGGAATTCTCTGCCTCAGAGGGCGGTGGAGGCAGGTTCTCTGGATGCTTTCAAGAGAGAGTTGGATAGGGGTCTTAAAGATAGCGGAGTCAGGGGATATGGGGAGAAGGCAGGAAGGGGGTACTGATTGGGGATGATCAGCCATGATCACATTGAATGGCGGTGCTGGCTCGAAGGGCCGAATGGCCTACTCCTGCACCTATTGTCAGTTGTCTATTGGCTATTGATAATAACCAGCTCCTCCATCTTGCTGACATTGAGGGAGAGGCTGTTGTCTTGACAACATGTCTGAAGATGGCCCGAAACGTCACCCATCCACGTTCTCCAGAGGTACTGCCTCCAGGACTTTGTGCCCTTTTTCTAACATCCTTTGTTTGACGAAATGCGTCCTGACACATTTCCAGAAGAAATCCAGCTCAGATGTTAAGGTTACAGCAGTGGTTCTTGGCTCCACCATACACCTCGACTCTCTCCCTTGCCATGTTCTCTCCTTCCAACATCGAATGCACGGCGTTCCAAACGTGGTGTAAAAGAAGCTTTGCAATTCTGGAAAGAATTGACTTTGCAATACTGCAAATCATTATTTCATTCCCTCAAGCCGCTGAGTTGACATTAAGTTGGACAGTTTGCTTCTCCGATGTGCAATGGAATGGCTTTGTGTTCACCAGTGTTCAATGTGCTGGGACTATTGGCTTGGCTTAGTTCCCCTGGGTCTAAGCATGTTATGCTCCACTTTCTGTGTGGGTCTGCCCTTTTGCAAAGGGAATTATTGGGATTTTTATTTGACATGAAATTTAAGAGAAAGTTTGGCTCTATGGAGCTGAGTCACAGCCGGTTGGAACAGGCTTATGGGGCTCAATTGCCCATAAGGTTTGGAAGTTAAATTTTGACATCGATATTGGTTTATTATTATAGAAACGAAGAACTGCAGATGCTGGTTTATACCAAAGATAGACACACAGTGCTGGAGTAACTCGGCGGGTCAGGCAGCATCTCTGGAGAATAAGGATGGGTGACGTTTTGGGACAGAGTCCAAAGAAAGGTCCGGACCCAAAATGTCCCTCATCCTCTTTCTCCAAAGATGCTGCCTGATCCGCTGAGTTACTTTAGCACTTTGTGTCTATCTTATTATTGTTTGGTACAGTGAGATACAGTGTAAAACATTATTTTGTGTCCATATACCATTATATAAATATGTACACACATGAATAAATAAACGGATAAACGTGCAAATAACCGATAAAGGGGTATTCATGCTCATAGTTTTGTCCTAGCCAAGTTTAATAGCCTGATGGCTGTGGAGAAATAGCTATTCCTGAACCGGGTTGTTGCAGTCTTCAGGCTCCTCCTGTACCTTCTACCTGAAGGTAGCGGGGAGATGAGTGTGTGGCCAGGGTGGTGTGGGTTCTTGATGATGCTGCCAACCTTTTTGAGGCAGCGACTGCGATAGACCCCCTCGATGGAAGGGAGGTCAGAGCCGATGATGGACTGGGAAGTGTTTACTACTCTTTGTAGTCTTCTCCTCTCCAGGGCGCTCAAGTTGCAGAACCAAGCCACGATGCAACTGGCCAGCAGGCTCTCTGCTGTGCACCTGTAGAAGTTAGAGAGAGTCCTCCTTGACAGACCGACATTAGAATTTATTAGAAATTTCTTCAGATAATGAGATTAAAATTATATTACCAGAAGGTCATCAAATTAAATAATGGATACCATTAGTAGAAACTAAGTGAAATGAGGGGGAGCAGAAGGGACAAATATCCGGTTTAGATGAAGTGGCCTGGGACTGGATTAGGAACTAAATAATATTCTGCGAAGGTGGACAAAAATGCTGGAGAAACTCAGCAGGTGAGGCAGCATCTATGGAGCGAAGGAATAGGTGACGTTTCGGGTCGAGACCCTTCTTCGGACTGATGAAGTTCCTGCCCCCCACCCCCACATTAACAGCCCACTGCACTTTATCTGCTTATTTATGTGTATATTGAACTGAACTGTTTATGCTTACAATATTCTGCTGAAGCAAAGCAAGCAAGAATGTCATTGTCCTATCTGGGACACATGACAATAGACTCTCTTGTCTTGATGAAGAAGGGTCTCGACCCAAAATGTCACCTATTCCTTCGCTCCATAGATGCTGCCTCACCCGCTGCGTTTCTCCAGCATTTCTGTCTACCTTTGATTGTTCCAGCATCTGCCGTTCTTCCTTCAACAAATAATATTCTGCAATTGTTTTCCTTTAGCGAGCGAAATGTTGGTTGAATTGAGGGTATATGTGTTTCTCTGCTTATCCACAGATCATATTCTGCACTCTGAACACCCATAAAGTGGACATGGACAAACTGCTGGGCGGTCAGATCGGCCTGGAGGATTTCATCTTTGCCCACGTCAAAGGGCAGAAGAAAGAGGTGGAGATCTTTAAATCGGAAGACGCTTTGGGACTGACCATCACTGACAATGGTGCGGGCTATGCCTTCATAAAGGTGAGTCCCAGTGCGAACGAACCAACCTCCCTTCCATCGACTCCATGTATACCTCGCGCACGGCCAGCAGCAAAATCGAGGGCGAGGCGCTCCCCGGCCACTCCCTCTTCTCCCCTCTCCCGTCGGGCAAAGGGTACAGAAGTGTGAAAACGCATACCTCCAGATTCAGGGACAGTTTCTTCCCAGCTGTTATCAGGCAACTGAACCATCCTACCACAACCAGAGAGCAGTGTTGAACCTATGGATTTAACCTATGTCCTCTGGTAGAATTGACAGGCAGAGTGCAAAGAGTAGAAATACTGTAAATGCATTTTTCTCAGATTGGCAGGCTACCAGGGAGGCTGGTCAGAATTGAGCATGTCTGTATTTTTATGCGTATCCAAAGCAATGCTACGAGTGCTGTCTGTACGGAGTTTGTATATTCTCCCCGTGACCTGTGTGGGTTTTCTCTGTTTTCCTCCCACACTCCAAAGATATACAGATTTGTAGGTTAATTAGGCTTGGTATAATTGTAAATTGTCTCTAGTGTGCGTAGGATAGTGTTAGTGTGCAGGGATTGCTTCACGGAGCAGACTCAGTGGGCCGAAGGGCCTGTTTCTGCACTGTATCTCTAAACTAATCTAAACACTCCTGTCATTTAAAGACTGATGGATGAGAAGCTTGTGCTGTCCGAGTCATCTGTAAAATGTGCCATTTGCTAGCTGGTGGATAAGGGAGAAGGGAGAGCAGCAACAATAACCTGTTCTATATTTCGACAGCCCAAGGCTGGACGTACCGTGGCAGCAACTGTTATCTTGTTGCTAAGGAGTGGCTGTAAATAAGGCCTCATCCTGCAGACAGCAGTGTGGCATTCCTCCAGTTTGCACTGGGCGCATCTGTCTGCAATTTGTGGCCTGGGACTAGCATTCCTGGCCTTTGTCAAAATAATTATTTGCATTGGACTACTGTGTACACCAATACCCCAGCAGTGATAATCTTGAGACCCGCCCAGGTCAGGGTGGCCAGTCGGGCAGGTTTTGAAGACCGAAGTGGAACTGGTCTTTCTGGGAGAGGCTTATAGGCCGGTCCCACTTGGGCAACTACAGAATCAGAATCAGAATGCCTTTTATTGTCACTATACACATGTACAATGAGATTAAAAGCTGCTCCTACTCAGTGCAAAACAAAAGGGGGGGGGATAAGGTGCACAGTTTCTGCGGCGCTATATACATGTCTATAAAAAGACAATGGATAAATAGAATGGATAATAGGATTCCTATATCCAGTATGGATTATTGCACATATTGGAAATTACAGTTATAGTACAAATTACAGTAGGTGGATAGATGGAAGTCCGGGGTTACAGACGACTGCCACAAAATTCTCAACATGTTGAAAAAATTTTCTGTGAAAATTGTTGCTGTCGTAGGATGATGTAGGTGTTGTCGTCGGTGAATTCCATTAAAACTAGTCCCTGGCAGTCACCTAAAGAGTTGCCTAAGTGGGACAGGTCCAGTAAGCAAGTAAACTTACAAAATAAAAAAAAATCTTAACTGAAAGTAGGCAGCCCATTGTGCAAGCAATAGCTTTTAATCCAACCACAATTGTGACATGGGCCTTCTCCTTCTTCCTCGTGTCCGGCCATCTCCCATAATCACGTCTTTCCGGTCGGTCAGTGACGGTTGACGGCCGCTGGTTGCAGAATTGGCCACTTCAGTCAGTCACTGTGGTACAGTTTCTGTCGTCAGCATTGCCCGGGATGTGCCATATGGAGGCTTCTGCTTGCATCCTGACGTGGGATGGCCTGGTGTTGCAGGATAGTAGTGGGGACATCAACCTACATTCCTTCCTCTTGCTTCACAATTCACAACTCTTCAATCCGTTTGTCTCTCACTTTCTTTTTCTCACCTCTGGCCTTTGTCCACCCACCTCGCCTGTGTAAAAAGGAACTGCAGATGCTGGTTTGAACCGAAGACAGACACAAACCTCTGGAGTAACTCAGCGGGACAGGCAGCATCTCTGGAGAGAGGGAGTGGGTGACGTTTTGGGCCTTCTCTCCGGAGATGCTGCCTGCCCCGCTGAGTTACTCCAGCATTTTGTGTCTATCTTTGCCTATGACCTGCTGTGCTTTGCGCTATCAAATGGCACAAGTTACCAGCCCCTCCTCTCTTCTAGCTTTCTTCATCCCAGCAGATCCGTTCTCATAGCCGATGTCCGAGGCTGACTTTTCAGTCTGGTGTCTCTGGGCCCCTGAGTGGGCTAGGTAGACTATTCCGGTGGTGTTCGGCTCCTCTTCTCTCCCGGGGCTGTGATATCTGTCGGATAATCCCGAAAGGCTCTGGAATCAAGGGTGACGGAAAATCACCCTCGATTTTAGAGGGCATGCTGACCGGTTGCATCATGGCTTGGTTCGGCAACTTGAGCGCCCAGGAACGGAAAAGACTGCAAAAAGTTGTAAACACTGCCCAGTCCATCATCGGCTCTGACCTCCCTACCATCGAGGGGATCTATCGCAGTCGCTGCCTCAAAAAGGCTGGCAACATCATCAAGGACCCACACCATCCTGGCCACACACTCATCTCCCCGCTGCCTTCAGGTAGAAGGCACAGGAGCCTGAAGACTGCAACATCCAGGTTCAGGAATAGCTCCTTCCCCACAGCCATCAGGCTATTAAACTCAACTCAAACAAAACTCTGATCATTAATAGGTAGACAAAAGTGCTGGAGAAACTCAGCGGGTGCAGCAGCATCTATGGAACGAAGGAAATAGGCGACGTTTCAGGTCGAAACCCTTCTTCAGAATGATGTAGGGTGGGGAGAAGAAAGGAGAAGGGACGAGGAGGAGCCAGAGGGCTGAGAAGGGGAGGAAACAGCAAGGGCTACCGGAAATTGGAGAAGTCAATGTTTATGCCGCTAGGGTGCAGACTGCCCAAGTGGAATATGAGGTGCTGTTCCTGATCATTAATAGCCCATTGCGCATTATCTGTTTATTTAGGTGTGTGTGTATGTATATATTTATTGGTATATGGACACACTAATCAGTTCTGTATTTATTCATGCCTACTATATTCTGTTGTGCTGATGCAAAGCAAGAATTTCATTGTCCTATCTGGGACACATGACAATAAACTCTTGAATCTCGAAATCGATGGCGAGCCTGCTGTCTCGCCATTCACCACTGGGTAGAGCTGTTGTCCGTGAAATGGGATTACTGTAAGAAGCTGGAGTGGTGACACAACCGGTATTTCCAGTGGCAAAGATGGTTATTAATTAATTGTTGAAACGCTGTAGTCTTCAGCTTTACTTATGCCCCTGTCCCACTTAGGAAACCTGAACGGAAACCTCTGGAGACTTTGCGCCCCACCCAAGGTTTTTGGAGGTTCCCAGAGGTTTCTGTCAGTCTTCCTAATGGTCGAAAGTGGTTTCCGCTTCTTCGCTGGAACATAGAAGAAACGGAGGGTACACAAAAAGCTGGGGAAACTCAGCGGGTGCAGCAGCATCTAAGGAGCGAAGGAGATAGGCGACGTTTCGGTCCGAAACCCTTCTTCAGACTGGCCCAAAACGTCGCCTATCTCCTTCGCTCCTTAGATGCTGCTGCACCCGCTGAGTTTCCCCAGCTTTTTGTGTACCCTCCGTTTCTTCTATGTTCCCTCGATTTTCCAGCATCTGCAGTTCCTTCTTTAACATAGAAGAAACGGAAACCACTTTCGACCATTAGGGAGATTGACAAAAACCTCCGGGAACCTCCGAAAACCGCACGGCACCTTGGGTGGGGCACAAAGTCTCCAGAGGTTTCCGTTCAGGTTTCCTAAGTGTGACGGGGGCATTACGCATCAGCACCAGTCCTTATCAGCCGGGATTCTGGCTCAACAGATGCTTTCCAAATCCCTGCTGTGTAAAGTGCCGTGGAGTGGGCCTGTACATCGAGAGGGCCTTTACATCGGGCCCTCCGTAGCGGCGACTACGGAGAGTTTATGGCCCTGACCACGGGTGAACAAAGGCGGAGGACTGCCTGAACTTTGTGCCTTCCACCACAGTGAAGCATGCTGTGGTGGATGTTTGTGTCAAATTCTATTGTGTATTGTGTGTTCTTTTTAAGTGTATCGCTGCTGGCAAATTCATTTCACTGCACCTTCGGGTGCATGTGATGAATAAAATCGACTTTGTAATCTTTGACTGGGGGAAATGGTGTGCCCACTTCCCCCTACCGAAGCTGAAAAAGTATTCTTATCCGTGGACCTTGAGTTAGCAATCCGATCGTGGTATTTTCACCTCCCAGTAAGGAAAAGGGTCCTCAAAAATGGTGGCTGAGGACCACTCTCGAGTAGTTGATAGTTGCTCTTCCACCTGCTTTGCGGAATTTCTCAGTACATCAAATGTTTGAAGTTCCTTGAGTTCATCCCAGTCTTTCTCCCGAATAGTGCAAAGGCAATATCAGAGACCAGTACCCACTGGTACTTTCCCCCAATGTTACACAATGGTGGCCCCCTGTTTTCTCTTGCTGTTTTACATTGCCGCTCATCTCCATTGGGGTCCTGTGCAGAACGCAATGCTGCCATTCCAGTCCTTCAAGAGGTGCGTAACATGCTCCTTAATCTCAGCAAATTGACAGAAGCAAAGAGGTCTTCATAAGTTCGAGGAGCAGAATTAGGCCATTTGGCCCATCAGGTCCACTCCGCCACTCAATCATGGCTGATCTTTCCCTCTCGATCCCATTCTTCTGCCTTCGCTCCATAACCCCCGACACCCGTCCTAATCATGAATCTGTCAATCTCTGCCTTAAAAATATAACCATTGACTTGGCCTCCACAGCCGTCTGTGGCAATGAATTCCACAGATTCACCACCTTCTGGCTAAAAGGATTCACCACCCTCTGACTCCATTGTCTTGCATTTCAGCGCAGCAGAGCAGCGTGAAAACACGACCCTTGCCCAGATAAACCCACGCTAAGCACTGTGTTTGAATTGGCAGAGAATCAAGGAAGGCAGTCTCATTGATCGGATGCAGGTGGTCAAGGTGGGCGATCTGATCGAGACCATCAACGGCCAGAATGTCATTGGTTCCCGCCACTTCGAGGTCGCCAAGTTGCTGAAGGGTCTCGTGAAGGGCCAGTTGTTCACTCTGCGTCTCGTCGAGCCCCTGAAGGCTTTCGGTGAGTAAGTCGTCCTCGTGTGAAATTAAAAATGTCCCATCTCTTTAAGATACTTCCTAAAACCTGCACCCGAGGCAAACATTTGGCCACTGATCCCAGCATCTTAAGGGGAGATGAACACAAAGTGCTGGAGTAACTCCGCAGCTCACGCAGCATATCTGGAGAAAAAGGATGGGTGGCGTTTCGTGTCAGAGCCCTACTTTAGAGGAACTTTAGAAATAAGGAACATCAGATGCTAGTTTATACCAGAGATAGACAAAACGTGCTGGAGTAACTCGGGTGGTTCGTCTCTGGAGAAAACTGATTGGTGATGTTTCGGGTCCGAACCTTTCTTGAGAGCTTCTTCAGAAACAAGGAACTGCAGGTGCTAGCTTATACCAGAGATACACAAAAAGTGCTGGAGTAGAATTTATACCATAGACAATTAACCTACAAACATGTGCATCTTTGGAGTGTGAGAGGAAACTGGAGCCCCCGGATAAAACCCACGCGGTCACAGGGAGAACGTACGAACTCTGTACAAAAAGCACCCGTAGTCAGGATGGAACCTGTGTCTCTGGCGCTGTAAGGCAGCAACTCTACCGCTGCGCCACCGTGCTGCCTCAGTTCATATGCTAATTGGAGTTTGGTCCCTTTTAACTTGCCTAACCACTTGAAACGTGTCCAAATATTTATGCAATGCCCTTTTGAAAGTACATTTCAGATCATTGTGCCTTGCTGCATTAAAAAAAACAAAACACAAATCTGTTGTTGTGGTCTTTTGACAATTAGTTTTCCAAAAAAAAATACTGGCACGTTTACAAAGAGGATCTAATTTCCGTAGCTCCTTTCACGCTATCCCAACGTGCTTGACAACCAGTCAACTAGTTGGTGTGGTCATTTGCAACGTAGGGAACTTGGCAACCATTTTGTACACACCAAGGTCTCGCAAACAGTAATATAATATATATGACCAGATAATCCGTTTCGGTCACCACTCAGTGATAAACACCAGGCACTAGGGAGACCAGTTTTTCTAGAAAACGTGTTGCTGTCCGCCCGAGAGATCAGATAAGGACTTGCTTTGGCATCTTAAAGACAGTGCAGCGTTCCGCAATGGGAACTTCCTAAAATGTTGTGCTCCTCTGTGTTAAATCTTCTTCTCCTGAAATGGTTGTAAGCACTAAGTCTGTGGGGCTGTTGCTGGCAGCTGCAGATGTTGTAACGATACCTTTATAATTGTGGACATACTTCCTTTGTGGGCGATTTAAATGCATCCCCTGGGTAGATGTGGAAGCCTTGGCCAAGGTTAAAACAAGAAACATCGAAAATAGGTACTGGAGGAGGCCATTCGGCCCTTCGAGCCAGCACCGCCATTCATTGTGATCATGGCTGATCGTCCCCAATCAATAACCCGTGCCTGCCTTCTCCCCGTATCCCTTAATTCCACTAGCCCCATGAGTTCTATCTAACTCTCTCTTAAACCCATCCAGTGATTTGGCCTCCACTCCCCTCTGTGGCGGGGAATTCCACAAATTCACAACTCTCTGGATGAAAACATTTTTTGTCACCTCAGTCCTAAATGGTTATTCTAAGACTGTGGCCCCTGGTTCTGGACTCGCCTAACATTGGGAACATTCTTCCTGCATCCAGCCTGTCCAGTCAATTTATAATTGTATATGTTTCTATAAGATCCCCCCTCATCCTTCTAAACTCCAGTGAATACAAGCCTAGTCTTTTCAATCTTTCCTCATATGACAGTCCCGCCATCCCAGGGATCAATCTCGTGAACATATGCTGCACTGCCTCAATCACAAGGATGTCCTTCCTCAAATTAGGAGACCAAAACTGTACGCAATACTCCAGATGTGGTCTTACCAGAGCCCTATACAACTGCAGAAGAACCTCTTTACTCCCGTACTGAAATCCTCTTGTTATGAAGGCCAACATTCCATTAGCTTTCTTCACTGCCTGCTGTACCTGCACGCCAACTTTCAGTGACCGGTGTACAAGGACACCCAGGTCTCGCTCTACCTCTCCCTTACCTAACCTAACCCCAAGAGGCTCAAGGACTGGTTGACTTTCAAGCCATGATGTAGAAACAAGGAACTGCAAACGATGGTTTATGCCAAAGATAGACACAAAGTGCTGGAGTAACCCAGCGGGTCAGGCAGCATCTCTGGATTAAAAGGACAGGTGAGGTTTTGGGTTGGAACCAATCTTCTTTTTGTAAAGCAGCATCTGCAGTTCCTTGTCTCTACTCTCCTTCAGAGATGCTGTCTGATCCGTTGAGTTACTCCAGCACTTTGTGTCTATCTTTGACTTTCAAGCCGTGGTGGTTTTAGTTGTTTGGGCCTCTCCTTATTTTGAGCTCGCGACCTGAAATCTCCTTGTTGTCAGCCAGGCTGTATTTAAGCTCAAAAGCTAAATAATTGTCACCCACCCAGCAGAAATATAAAATGCAAAAGCAAGTACTTGTATGTTTTTGTTTAAAAGAATTCAACGTGATATTATTTCTTTCCGATGTCAGCACTGTGCAGACACACCACCAGGTGGCAATATAGTCCGGATGGAGGCGAATGCAGATCCTCAGCATGCAGTATTGTAACAGCAACTTTCATATCATTGAATAATAATTAGAATGATATGATTTCCTTCATTTCCACATGTAACTTGCATCTGTGCAGTGACTAAATTGTGGTAAAACATCTGTGGAATTCTCTGCCTCAAAGGGCGGTGGAGGCATGTTTTTTGGATACTTTCACGAGAGAGCTAGATAGGGCTCTTAAAAATAGCGGAGTCGGGGGATATGGGGAGAAGGCAGGAACGGGGTACTGATTGGGGATGATCAGCCATTGAATGGCAGTGCTGGCTCGGAGGGCCGAATTGCCTACTTCTGCACCTATTTTCTATTGTCTATTAGAAAATCCCAAAGGTGCAATTGAAATGCAAATCCTCTTATGGATTCCATTACCCTTGCTGCTTACCTCTAGATTCAGCAACTAACCGGGCAACTAAACTGTCCTCTCATCACCTGGAGAGCGGTCCTGACCCATCTACTTCATTGGAGACCTTTGAGCTATAATTAATCGGATGTTATCAGACTTCAATGTTATATCTTTGCACTAAAAGTTGTACCCTTTATCCTTTTTCTGTGCACTGCGGACAGCTTGATTGTATTTATGTATTGTCTGGATAGCAGGCAAACAAAAGCTTTTCCACTGTGCCTTGCTTCATGTGACGGTACTAAACGAAACTAAACCAAGTTGCATCTTGGACAAGAGTAAAGTTCTCTAAGCACCTTTTTCTTCAGTTTGTACCCCAACAAAAACACTGGGCTGCTCATAAGTTAGCATTGCTCATGTGCTGCAAACAGAACAACAAAGATTGTTAACAAAGACCATTTTAGGATACGATAGGACATCGAAAGTATGGTCAATGGCTTGGGTTTTAAGGATAGGACAAAGGGTTTATTGCAGGGGGACTATTGGTCCTTGGGACTGGATAAATAGGCATCAGTGGTGAAATTATATGAAAAAAATTGAACATTCCCAATTGTCTGATTTAGAGGAGTGTAGTTAGCTCCATGGAGATCAAATGTAGTGAGGTAATGTACTACTGCATAGGAGTGGGATTGGGTTCCAAACATGCCATTGGCACCCACCCTTCTTAATGCTTCATGATGGCTGAGACTGAGAAGGTGAGCTGAGAGAAACATAGAAATTAGGTGTAGGAGTAGGCCATTCGGCCCTTCGAGCCTGCACCGCCATTCAATATGATCATGGCTGATCATCCAACTCAGTATCCCGTACCTGCCTTCTCTCCATACCCTCTGATCCCCTTAGCTACAAGGGCCACATCTAACTCCCTCTTAAATATAGCCAATGAACTGGCCTCAACTACCCTCTGTGGCAGAGAGTTCCAGAGACCCACCACTCTCTGTGTGAAAAAAGTCCTTCTCATCTCGGTCCTAAAGGATTGTCCCCTTATCCTTAAGCTGTGACCCCTTGTCCTGGACCTCCCCAACATCGGGAACAATCTTCCTGCATCTAGCCTGTCCAACCCCTTAAGAATTTTGTAAGTTTCTATACGATCCCCTCTCAATCTCCTAAATTCTAGAGAGTATAAATCGCGAATTTAGGAGATTGAGAAGTTTGCCTTCTGCTGAACATTGCTTTTGCACTTTAGACTGGACCAAGGGTTCCCAACCTGGGGGGTAAATTTACCCCTAGGGGGTAAGTGTCGCCTATCCAGGGGGGAAATGTGTTGATTTTGGATTTGTAGATATTTTTTCTCATTGACTGACTGTGTTTGGTTCCAGTATACCGGTATCTGTTTATCATTACTTGTTCATAAATAAGTGACATAACATTGTTATGTGCTACTAAAGTTGCCAGGGGTAAACGGGACGAAAAAGGTTGGGAACCCTTGCTTTAGAGATACAGCACGGAAACAGGCCCTTCGGCCCACCGAGTCCATGCCGACCAGCATATAAACACTACCCTGTTCTCCAGGGATGCTGTCTGACCCGCTGAGTTACTCCAGCACTTGATAGCATTTCTGGAGGACGTGGAAAGGTGCCGTTTCAGATGGGGACTCTTCTTCAGACTGGTGATCAGTCTAGCTTTGGTATTGAGGCACAGACTGGAAAGAGGAAGAGAGACCCGAAACGTTGCCTATTTCCTTCGCCCCATAGATGCTGCTGCACCCGCTGACTTTCTCCAGCACTTTTGTCTACCTTTGATTTTCCAGCATCTGCAGTTCCTTCTTGAAGAACTTTACTCTTGTCAGCAATGCCTATGGTAGAAGTTCAATGGTTTATTTATTGTCATGTGTACAGAGGTACAGTGAAATGCTTGTCCCAGTCAAATCATACCACAAATAACATGAGTAAGTAAGTTTATTGGCCAAGTATTCACATACAAGGAATTTGCCTTGGTGCTCCGCCCACAAGTAACAGTGACAGTTATGGTGACAGTGACAAATAGATCCTCCTCTGGAACACCACGCAGAGAGTCGCCATCTCCCGGCACCATCTTGCAAATTCAGGTCTCTGAAAAGTCTTAGAATTTGCAAGATGCCGTCAAACGAGGCAGCTGCCTGCATGTTGCTCGAGGAAGCTGAAACCACGTGTGAGAGGGTTTGCAGTTCCAGAGCCACCTTTTACCCCTTTGGAATACTCCAAAGTGCTTTGCAGTGGATGAAGTATATTTTTTGTCAATGATCCCTACTGCAACTTGGAGAGATCTGTGTGAGTGATCCAGTGCGTGCCAGTCTGTGTATCATGAGTGAAGCGAGGTCTTGGCTGAGAGCAAACCATTTGTTCATCGTGCATGCCCATCAATCATTACCTTGTTACTGTGAACGCAGCTATTGTGTTTATTTCTGGTCGTTCAACTCTAAATGAGATGAATGTGTCACTGGGTGGTTCTTGGAAGTGAACTTATTGTCAAAACTACAATGAATCTACATCACGATAAATTGGGGGGGGGGGGGGGATCTTACACCCATCTTTTGTCAATTGTAATGTGTGCTCTCTGAAATCCATTCAGCAGCACACTATTAGTTGCTTTCTGCTGGGTGATACGATACAATAGAACTATTTATCCCAGGTGGGAAATTGTTCTGCCAACAGTCATAAAAACACAAATACATGAAACATGAAATTAAAGTGACGAGTGGAAGGTCTTGGGGGATGTGCAAATATTGTTGGGGGGGGGGGAAGGGGGAGGTCAGTCTCAGACGACCCCCTGGCAGAAGGGGGAGGAGTTATAAAATTTGATAGCCACACGACTACCGTATAATTATTAGCGAAAGTTTTAATGTGGAAGCACCATGATCAATGACTCATTATGATGCGAGATCGTTCCCAATCTTGTTCAACATTACTTGGAAATTATGATTAATCTACTGCCTAAATCCACATTTGGACCTGAACACTACTATTCATCAACACTATCTCTCTCTGCCCTGATATGGTGTTGGTATTCGATTAAATTTATTTTTGTCGCTTGTGCCGCAACACCATGGAAAAGCTTAGTTTGTGTTCTCCCAGTCTGGGAGTGTCGTGCTATTAACGTTCTCATCCTTGCTTTCGAATCTTTCCACTGGTCATTTCCTATCTCTCTCCAAGTTCCTCCAGTCTCCAACTCCGTGTGAGATTTGGGCTCTTTCCATATTGGCTTGAATGCTTGCAGATTAAATCATTGGGGCTCTGCCTTCAATGGCTAGTCCTGTAACTAACTAAAAAATGTTTTACCATCCCCTCTGGCTTCATTGAACCCTTCTGCCCCGAGTGCAATTAAGAGAAATAGGGTGGCACAGTGTCAGAAACGCAGGTTCGATCCCGACCTTGGCTGCTGTCTGTGTGGAGTAAGATTGTTGAGGGCTTGGACGCGCTAGAGGCAGGAAACATGTTCCCGATGTTGGGGGAGTCCAGAACCAGGGGCCACACAGTTTAAGAATAAGGAGTAAGCCATTTAGAACGGAGATGAGGAAACACTTTTTCTCACAGAGAGTGGTGAGTGTGGAATTCTCTGCCTCAGAGGGCGGTGGAGGCCGGTTCTCTGGATGCTTTCAAGAGAGAGCTAGAGAGGGCTCTTAAAAATAGTGGAGTCGGGGGATATGGGGAGAAGGCAGGAACGGGGTACTGATTGGGGATGATCAGCCATGATCACATTAAATGGCGGTGTTGGCTCAAAGGGCCGAATCGCCTACTCCTGCACCTATTGTCTATTGTCTATCGTCTATTGGAGTTCTCCCTGTGACTGTGTGGGTTACCTCCTGGTGCTCCCATTTCCTAAACCACATCCCAAAGACATGCAGGTTTGCAGGATAATTGTCCCCTGTAAATTGCGGCTAGTGTGGAGGGAGCGGATGGGATAGTCGGGGAGTGTAGAACCAATGTGAATGGGTGGCCGATGGCCAGCATGGGCTCGGCCGGCTGAAGGGCCGGTTTCAATGCCCTATCCAAACTAAAAGCCAAACCCAAGTACAAAAGGTAGAGCATAGAGAAAGATACAGAGTGCCGAATATAGTTCTCAGGAATTGTTTTTGACTGCACACTCACTCATCTAGTCTAATATCTCAATGTGAGCTCTGCCAATATTTGATAACATTACCATGAAGCTCCTCGTAATGTTTGAAGTTAAAGGTGCTATAAAAACCCAAGTGTGAGAGCTTCTGCCTTATGCATTCCTGTGTAACAAACCAGCGTTTGTAATTGACGGGAACTCCCTCTCCTCAACCCCAAGTATGCTTTTATCAGTGGCATTTAACTCTGCGATTGGAATCATAATACTTTATTGTCCCATGTGACTAAGCGCAGTGAGAATCGTTTCTTGCCCACACAATGTACACAAATAGCAGCCACCAACGGCACTGACAAAGTTACAAAGCAGTCTGAAGAAGGGTTTCAGCCCGAAACGCTCCCTATCTCCTTCGCTCCATAGATGCTGCTGCACCCGCTGAGTTTCTCCAGCATTTTGTGTACCCTTGATTTTCCAGCATCTGCAGTTCCTTCTTTAACAAGTTACAAAGCACGCTGGCTCCCCCTTTTGTCGACCCCGCACCTCAGCAGTTCCCCCACGCCGGGTCCCCGTTGTCCTTTGGTTCCCCCCCCCTTCCCCTCACCCCTCGCGGTGATCCCCCGCGCTCTCATCGACCGCGGGTCGACCCGCGAAGCATCGGCGTCACCACGAGGCTTCACCACCGCCCAGGCCCCGTCGCCGCGAGGTTCACCGTTGCCGTCACCGAGGCCTCGCTCCTGACGACGCCCCCACTTCCCGCCTCCGTGGTGCCGACCTGGGCTCCAGCCGCGGGCTCCGTCGGTAACTGCGCCTGACCCGGGGTTCTACGCAGCGATCCGAGAGGCATCGAGACTACAGCGCCTCGATAAAGGCCTCTGGCCGATCAGCAAGTGGCTAATCAACAGACATATTTGTCCACAAGATCAAACAGTGGGCTGACGGGAAGTGTCTTTAAACTGAACTATCAACTCATGCTTTACTCTCTGCAGATGTTGCCTGCCCTGCTTGGCATCCTCTGAGCATTTTCCTTAATATTTTGTCGATATAATCAGTGGATGCTCAATCTTTCTGAATTTTGAATGAGCCTGCTGAATGAACTAGTGTGTAGGAAGGAAGTGCAGGTGCTGGTTTACACCAAAGATAGACACAGCATGCTGTAGTAACTCAGCGAGACAGGCAACACTTCTGGAGAAAAGGAATTGGTGACGTTTCGGGTCGAGACCCTTCCTCAGATTTCAGACTCCAGTCTGAAGAAAGGTCTCGACACATAATACAACTTATTCCTTCTCTCCAGAGATGCCGCCTGTCCCGCTGAGTTACTCCAGCATTTTGTGTCTATCTGCGGAACTAGTTTGGTAGTCTTCTGGCCTGTGGTACTCCTGGTTAAGGCACCACACTGATGTCTGATTTGATGCCTGATACTCGTCACTGTTCACATCTCTTACAGACATGATCAGCCAGCGTTCCAAAGTGGGCAAGTCTGCATCAAGCGGGCAGGTGGGCACTGGAAAAGGCACGCTACGCCTAAGGGCGAAGGGCATTGCCACGGTGGAGGACGAGGTAGGCTGTTTCACATCGAGTGCCTTGCAACGGCTCGGCACATTTTATACTGGGGAAGGGCAATGGGAGACTAGTTGAGATGTGACACGAGTTGCTTTCTTTGTCAACTCGCCCTCTTCAGACCTCAACTCGAGCTCTTAAAGATAGCGGAGTCAGGGGGTATGGGGAGGAGGCAGGAACGGGGTACTGATTGGGGATGATCACAGTGAATGGTGGTGCTGGCTCGAAAGGCCGAATGGCCTACTCCTGTACCTATTGTCTATTATCCTATTCCTGTTCGATGTGTAAGAAGGAGCTGCATTGCTGTGTCCAGGGCACTGCTCGGGGGTCCGCACTGCATTCTGGTGGGTTTTTGTGCAGCATTTCACAAGCATAATACAAGTGGATGAAAATGGGATGAAAAACTGTGAGCTATCAGTGTTTGGTTTCCACTTTTGGAGGAGACGAATAGGGGTGACTTTTTCTGTGCAGGGAGAAAATTGGAAACTGAGTTTCCATAAGTGATTGGAACAGAATTAGGCCATTCAGCCCATCAAGTCTACAATCATGGCTGATCTATCTTTCCCTCTCAACCCCATTCTCTTGCCTTCCCCCCCAATCCCCTAGACACCCGTACTAATCTAGAAAACGTGACACCCTTACTAATCAGTGTCAGATATCTTCATTACCAGGTGTGTCCTTGCCTTATATTTTAAGAATAAGGGGTAAGCCATTTAGAACGGAGACAAGGAAACACTTTTTCTCACAGAGAGTTGTGAGTCTGTGGAATTCTCTGCCTCAGAGGGCGGTGGATGCCGGTTCTCTGGATACTTTCAAGAGAGAACTATATAAGGTTCTTAAAGATAGTGGAGTCAGGGGATATGGGGAGAAGGCAGGAACAGGGTACTGATTGGGGATGATCAGCCATGATCACATTGAATGGTGGTGCTGGCTCGAAGGGCCGAATGGCCAGACACTGCACCTATTGTCGATTGATTCTGCTGCCGTTGATGTGTGTTCCCTGTTTTCCGATGCTTATTCCGGCGTTTATTGACACCCACCTTTCCTGATTCAAGCCATCGGCGTTCGAAGAGAAGGCCATTGAGAAAGTGGACGACCTGCTGGAAAATTACATGGGGATCAGAGATACAGAACTAGGTGAGTGAAACGTCCCCCTGCCCCAGACAGGTACATGGGGTCAGAGTGCTGGAGTTACCCAGCGGGTCAGGCAGCGTCTCTGGAGGACATCATTTCTAGGCAGCATTTCAGGTCGCTCTGAGGTCGACAGAAGAACTTCACTCGCCCCTCACTTGCAGGAAATAAACACGAGAAGGTGCAACTCCAGAGCCAACAAGATCATGGGAGACCCCTTCCACCCCTGCAACGGACTGTTCCAGCTGCTACGGTCGGGCAAACGCCTCCGTTGCCATTCTATGAGAACGGAGAGGACGAGAAGGAGTATATTCGCAGAGGCCATTAGGACTGTAAACTCCTATCTCACCAGGGACTAACTTCACTGTACCATTCTACTAAAATTGCTGTTTTTTTCCCTTTTTCCTTCCGCCCACAATATGTAATACGTAAAAGAACATGTGATTCTGCTCCATTCTGTTGGTACCTTGTGTGTTTGTTTTTTGCACAAAGTCCGTGAGCATCGCCACTTTTAATTTCACTGCACATCCCGTATGTGTATGTGACGAATAAACCTGACGACTTGAGGTCTGGTAGCTTCGTCCACGTTCTCCAGAGATGCTGCCCGACCCGCTGAGTTACTCCACCCCTTTGTGTGTGTTTTTGTTTTGTACACCGACATCTGCAGTTTCTAGTTCCTACAAGGTTCATTCAGCACCTTACTAGTTAAATGTCAGACTGCTCCTCTGAGTTAATTACTTTTGCATGCCGATTTATGGCGTCTGTTCAGTTTATTGCCATGTGTTTTTTGCTTCTCCCTTGCTGACTTTTATCAGTGCTCAAAAGAGATGATGAATGTAGCTGCACCCCTAACAATATCTGTGGATTTTATGCGCTACTCTGCAGTGATCCAGTTGCAGCGGCTATTAAGTTACGAGGTTGAATTTATTTAATTTTACAGCTTCTCCGCCACAAACACTTGTGATTATAGATTGCGTTGAGAGATATGACAAATAGACCTAGTTTAGACCCAATTGAAGCGACTACTGAATGTAATGAGAGAATTTAACAGCGGCAGGATGAGGATTTAACAACCCTCATCCTTATTTTCACAGAGTGCCATGTCCTTGTCCCTCTCCTTGTCCTTTTGATCACATTAGTGTATGAAATCATGAGGGGAATCGATCGGGTAGATGCACAGACTCTCTAGCCCAGAGTAGGCGAATTGAGGGCCAGAGGGCATACATTCAAGGTGAAGGGGAAAAGATTTAACTGTCACTGTATGTCATGTTGTTACTTGTGGGCGGAGCACCAAGGCAAATTCCTTGTATGTGAATACTTGGCCAATAAACTTACTTAATAGGAACCCGAGGGGTAACTTTTTCACACAAAGGGAACGAGCTGCCAGAGGAGGTAGTTGAGGTTGGGACTATCTCAATGTTCAATAAACAGTTAGACATGGATAGCTGCAGGGATAAGACGGATTTGGAGCGATATGGACCAAACGCGGGCAGGTGGGACTAGTGTAGCTGGGCCATGTTGGCCGGTGTTGGCAAGCTGGGCCCAAGGGCCTGTTTCCACACTGTATCACTCTATGATGATGACATACATCCTTGCAATTCTCCAAGACCCGCGATCTTCAGTCTCCCTGCTTCTAACGTGCCAGTTTTAATTTCCCCAGCCAACAATGGGCTCTTGTGGGCTCCATCCGTCCTTGGTCATCTGTTGCCGGCCCTAATTTGTTCTGGCCTTTTCCTACCTCCAATTCCCTCCCTTTTTTGCTTTCAGTCTGAAGAAGGGTACGGACCCGAAACATCACCCGCGTGTGTAGCTCTGAACCATTATTCCGTTCTTCTCTCCCCACCACCACATCCCAGCAATTCCGCTAGCATTAGGATCATCTTTGGGTCCTCAGCCAAAACCCCTCCAACCTCAATTTGTCCTGCGTGTTGTGACCAATGTTTCAGTGCGGCTAACGTGTGTGGTCGTTGTAAACTCTTGTGTGTTCAGCTGCTCGTTTTATTGGGATGATTCCACCACAAGCTGATTATTAGTTGTGATGGATGACTGCGCAGGGATCCCGCTAATTATTCCACTGCTCTCCAAGCTGCCAAATGTGTAAGATAGATTGTGTAGGAAAGGTTTGCAGATGCTGGCTAAAGGGCTTGTCCCACTTTCCTGAGTTATTCACCATTTCTCCCGAGTTTTCGAACTAGCAGAATGTTCGTAACAAGTCCGTAGGAGTCCGTGGATATATCGTAGCGGCTCGTGATGTCAGCCATGGGTACTCGCGGCTATTTTTTTTACTCGTGGACATTTTTCAACATGCTGAAAAAACGTCCCGACTTATCTGATGCCCCGAGTACCTACGGCTGGCATAACGAGCCGCTACGATATATCCATGGACTCGTTACAAACATTCTGCGAGTTTGAAAACTCGGGAGAATTCGTGAGTAACTCGGGAAAGTAGGACAGGCCCTTTACACCGAAGACAGACACAAAATAACTCAGCGGGTCAGGCAGCATCTCTGGAGAATGCCGAGACCCTTCTCCAGCCTGCGAGTCAGGGGAGAGGGAAACTACAGGGTTGAAAAGCTCCAAGGGATGCAAAAAGACAAATCAAAGCCACCAACGATGATCATGGAAAGGAAGGAGCCCACAATGCTCCATTGTTGGCTATGGAAAAGGTAATTGTTGTAAGATAGTCTGCCGTTTTCATTGCCGTCATCGTCAATGTGTTGAAAGCCATTTAGCTTTCTGATGCAGAAATACTCAATAACTTTGCAAAAGGTTCAAAGGCATTGGTTGGGTAGTTGAGAGGAAACTGTACAAATAAGATATTGAACGCTTTATCGTACAGATGAGGCAATTTTATGACTTGAGCAGATACAATTTACTTGTATGTTTCTTAACAGATAAAATACATAATTTCACAATTCTTGAGAGAAGGAATGGGTGACGTTTCGGGTCGAGACCCTTAGGGTCTCGACCCGAAACGTCACCCATTCCTTCCCTCCAGAGATGCTGCCTGTCCCGCTGAGTTACACCAGCATTTTGTGTCTACTTTTGATTTAAACCAGCATCTGCAGTTCTTCCCTACACATTTCACAATTCTTGCTTCAGTTCCTTTCCAGATATTGCTTCTGCCATCTACGTGAAGGAGTGTTGTAATCTGTGTTCAACATAATTTTTAAATAGTCAAAAGTCAAAGTCAAAAGAGTCTATTGTCATGTGTCCCTGACATGACAATGGAATTCTTGCTTTGCTTCAGCACAACAGAACATTGTAGGCATTGACTACAGAACAAATCAGTGTGTCCATATACCATTATATACGTAAATATACACATGAATAAATAAATTGATAAAGTGTAAATAACAGATAAAGGGGTATTAATGTTCAGAGTTTTGTCCGAGCCAAGTTTAATAGCTTGATGGCTGTGGGGAAGTAGCTATTCCTGAACCTGGTCGTTGCAGTCTTCAGGCTCCTGTACCTGATAGCCATCTGTATTTTAGATTTGTTATTCAGGAATGAAGCCTCCAAATGTTTAAAGATTGTTAATTTTTTTCCCCATATCCCTTGATTCCATTAGCCCTAAGAGCTATATCTAACTCTCTCTTGAATATATCCAGTAAATACATCACCTGCACCTCCTCCAACCTCATCTATTGCATCAGCTGCTCTACATCGGTGAGACCAAGCGTAGGCTTGGCGATCGCTTCGCCCAACACCTCCACTCGGTTCGCAATAACCAGCCTGATCTCCTGGTGCCTCAGCACTTCAACTCCCCCTCCCATTCCCAATCCGACCTTTCCGTCCTGGGCCTCCTCCACGGCCAGAGTGAGGACCACCGTAAATTGGAGGAGCAGCACCTCATATTTCGCTTGGGTAGTTTACACCCCAACGGTATGAACATTGACTTCTCCAATTTCAGGTAGTCCCTGCTTTCTCCCTCTTTCCCCTCCCCTTCCCATCTCTCCCACAGCCCACTGTCTCGGCCTCTTCCTTTCTTCTTCCCGCCCCCCACCACCCCCACATCAGTCTGAAGAAGGGTCTCAAACCAAAACGCCACCTATTCCTTCGCTCCATAGATGCTGCCTCACCCGCTGACTTTCTCCAGCATTGCTGTCTACCTTCCAGTAAATGGATGATATGTGGATACATATGATCATCCTCTTTCGTGTGGAGTGCACAGCCTAAAGTTGTTGGACAACTTGTTCTATTTGATCTTCTGTTTGTGCACGTCGAGTTGATTGCATTAGTCGAAACGGGGCGGACCACGTGAAGGTTGCAATCTTCCTCCCCGATACAGATGATGGGGTGAGGGGTCTGTTTTGGGAGGACATCGCTGTACAAATATCTTCGTTGTCTGAGCTCCTGTCAAACGTCTGGGTGGCGGGGGAGGTTCTCTGGTGGTCCTGTTCAGTAAATGGTATTCGGGTGATAGTGGGAGTCACGGTTGCTCTATCTTGACAAATTATATTTGAGTTTATAATCTCGTGTACCAAGGTACAGTGAATAGCTTTTGCTAACCAGCCAGCGAAAAGACTATACATGATTGCAATGATTACAATCGAATAGATATTCATCGCTGAAGTTTGGCCTAGTCACTGGAGTTCAGATGGACGAGAGGTAGACATCAATGAAAGTTACCAATTAGAGAAAGGCCTGGATAGAGTGGATATGGAGAGGATGTTTCCACTAGTGGGAGAGTCTCGGACCAGAGGGCACAGCCTCAGAATTAAAGGAGGTTCCTTGAGGAAGGAGATGAGAAGGAATTTCTTTAGTCAGAGGGTGGTGAATCTGTGGAATTCATTGTCACAGAAGGCAGTGGAGGCCAAGTCAATGGATATTTTTAAGGCAGGAATAGATAGATTCTTGATTAGGTAGACAAAAGTGCTGGAGAAACTCAGCGGGTGCAGCAGCATCTATGGAGCGAAGGAAATAGGCAAATATAGAGCGAATAGGAAATGGGCAATAAGCAGCATCTATAGAGCGAAGGAAATAGGCAACGTTTCGGCCCGAAACCCTTTGGGTTTCGACCCGAAACGTTACCTATTTCCTTTGGGTTTCGAGCCGAAACGTTGCTGCACCCGCTGAGTTTCTCCAGCATTTTTGTCTGCCTTCGATTTTCCAGCATCTGCGGTTCCTTCTTAGATGGTCTGAAAAAGGGTTTCAACCTGAAACGTTGCCTATTTCCTTTGGGTTTGGACATGAAACGTTGCCTATTTCCTTTGCTCCATAGATGCTGCTGCACCCGCTGAGTTTCTCCAGCACTTTTGTCTACCTTCGATTTTCCAGCATTTGCAGTTCCTTCTTAACCATAGATTCTTGATTAGGACGGGTGTCAGGGGTTATGAGGAGATGGCAGGAGAAAGGGGTTGAGAGAGGGAAAGATCGATCAGTCGTGATTGAATGGCGGAGTAGACTTGTTGAGCCGAATGGCCTAATTCTGCTCCTATCACTTGTGAACGTGCATTTTCTGGCTTCTCTCACCTGCCTGTACTTTCCATTGCAGCTACTACCATGGTGGACCTGGGCAAGAACAGGAGGAACCCCGATGAGTTTGCACAGGCGCTGGACGAGGAGCTCGGCGACTTTGCCTTTCCCGACGAGTTTGTCTTCGACGTCTGGGGCGCCATTGGGGACGCGAAGGCAGGCCGGTGATGAGCAAAGGCCAGTTGCAAAGACTTGACACATCTCAATGGATGCATCACTGGAAAATATTTATATAGAGAGAAAATATGCTAATAATTTTAGACCATTGGGAGCTGGGTTACTTTTTACGAACATTTTTGAACAATTTTATACGGTTGCACTGACCAATAATTGTTTCTAGTCTTCAGCTGTATTTGGAGGAGAGAAGCTTGTGGCTTTTAGCTGCTACATTGTGGTTTGCTGCTGGACTCTGCAAAGTGGATGCTGACATTTTGACAGCGTTTTTCCGTGACACAATTATGCAAAAAGTTATTGTTAATATATTTTTGCAGGTACATTAGTGAGAATCGATTTTTTTTAAAACATTTTTTTAGGTTGGTGGTTGGGCGGAAAAGTGGAGGCTATGGAAAAAACACACTCGACAGATGTGAATTCCTGTCAGGATTTGCGGGCTGCAGATTTAAAAACAATATTTGAGCCCAATAAGCAGAGATGGTGGTTCCCAACCTTGGAACAGAGTTGCACCTGTTCACGGTCTAAAATGGGCACCCTCCCACCAAACCCTGGTGATCTCTTTACATCCTGGGCTGGAAATAATTTTGCATTTTGAGCTGCTAGTGCACTAGGTATACTTTTATTTATTACTTGTGAGCTTTCTAATTAAATTACCTCGATGCTTTTAAAGTCTTTATAATCACCAGCGCACTCCAACCTGTAGAAAGGTCACTTGGTCTAATCTGGAACCATGACACTAAGGGAATCTGCTCACTGAAACACTTTATATCTTTCACTTATACCTTCATGCCAGAGGAAGTAGTTGAGGCAGGTACTATCGCAGTTTACTACCTGAAACATTTAGACGGGTACATGGATAGGACAGGTTTAGAGGGATATGGGCCAAATGCAGATAGGTTGGACTAGTGTAGATGTGACATGTTGACCGGTGTGGGCAAGTTGGGCAAATGGCCCAGTTTCCACACTGTGAGACTCAATTACCCTATCTTAACTGATGCTTAATATTTCTGTCTATAGTGATAATTCTACGTCTAAATACCAAAATGGGCGGCACGGTAGAGTTTCTGCCTCTCAGCGCAGGGTTCGATCCTGACTACGGTTGCTGTCTGTACGGGGGTTTGTCGAGACCCTTTCTTCAGATTGTGGAAATTGTGAATTGTGGAACTCTGAAATAAAGTCGAGGGTCAGGCAGCATCCGTGGAAAGAGAGACTGTTAACATTTGGGAAAAGCTGGAAGCAGATGAAGGGTCTCGATATGAAATGTTGATTGTCCATTCAGAATGTAGTCGAGTCTTGACCTGAAACGTCGCCCATCCACATTCTCCAGGGATGCTGCCTGACCTGCTGAGTTACTCCAGCACTTGAGTCCTGTTGTGTATTAACCAGCATCTGCAGTTTCTACGTTTCTCAGCCTATTTGTCTGGTTTGGATTTTGTTTTTACAGCTATCTCAGAGTGGGGATATTGGGCTGTTATTTGCCATTTAAAGGTCAAAATACAAAAGATTTGCTCTTGGGACACAGTGAGCAACATGTTTTTTTTGGGAGGAGAGTTTTGTAATAAAGTTTTGGATCGCCACTTAACTACACGTTTAGAAATTCTCTTTAAGACAGAGTTAACAGTTTGTGTAACAAAATTAATGTTACCACATTGAAACTCGTACGGTCAATGATCAACTTGCATTGAACAGACTATCCAATTAGTTCCATTCCTCTCCATGAAAGAACTAGACAGTGTGGATGGTGAAGGAGGTTACTTACAATGGGAGCGTTCAAAACCAGAGGGCACAGCCTCAGAGTAAAAGGACGTACCTGAACGGAGATGAGGAGGAATTTCTTTAGCCAGAGGGTGGTGAATCTGTGGAATTCATTGCCACAGACGGCAGGAGAGGCCAAGTCATTGGGTATTTTTTAAAGCAGAGATTAATTGATTGATAGATAGACCCATTGATTTTACAAGCGACCGTGATAGGTCGCCGAAATGTTCAACATGTTGAAAATTCAGGGGCGACCAGAAAGACGCTACGACTCTTTGGAGACCTCTCCCGACCTGTAAAGGTCGCGTAAGTGGGACAGGCCCTTAAGGGTGTCAAAGGTCACCCTTAGGCAGGAGAATGGAGTTGAGTGGGAAAAATAGATCAGTCGTGGAGCAGACTCGACGGGCCGAATGGCCTAATTCTGCTCCTCTATCTTGTGGTCTTGTCTCTCTATTAGAGTTAGTTCTATTTCTTCTACTCTAAGCCCAACACACTGCAAATATATTTTTTGATCTTTTTTTTCTTCAAAAACTCCAGTTTCCTCTGATCTTTCAAACAGTCCAATCCATCACAGCTTGCAGCTTAAAATAAGAACTGCTCACGCCATCAGTTCCAACACTAAATAAAATTCCTTCCCGTTATTGACACTCTGCCACTAGCTATATCTGATTCTGGACTATTATCAAATCTATTTATAATTTTGAATATTTTTAAATTACTCATCTCTGCTTATTGAAGATAAATTCTAGATTTCTCTGCCTTTGTGTAACAAAACCCCACTCTTCCCTGTTTTAATTGTAGACGCACACAGCTAAACATTAAGAAATTATGCAAAGTGCTGGAGTAACTCAGCAGGTCAGGCAGCATCCGTGGAGAATATGGATTTTTCGTGGGTGGGCAGGAACTGTAGATGCCGATTTACACCGAAGATAGACGCAAAAATGCTGGAGTAACGCTGATTTTTCATGTCAAGACCCCTCTGTAGACTTGAGCTTTAAATATGAACACAGTTACTTGCAAATGGGAACAAAGTGCCTGAGTCTGGCATCCAGTTATCAACTCATAGATTAATAACTTAAATATAATGGAGAGGCTGGGCTTGTGCACTCTGGAGTTTAGAAGGATGAGAGGGGATCTTATTGAAATATATAAGATTATTAAGGGAATGGACACGCTAGAAGCAGGAAACACGTTCCCGATGTTGGGGGAGTCCAGAACCAGGGGCCACACACAGTTTAAGAATAAGGGGTAAGCCATTGAGAACGTAGACGAGGAAACACTTTTTCTCACAGAGAGTGGTGAGTCTGTGGAATTCTCTGCCTCAGAGGGCGGTGGAGGCCGGTTCTCTGGATACTTTTAAGAGAGAGCTAGATGGGGCTCCCAAAGATATCAGAGTCCGGGGATATGGGGAGAAGGCAGGAACGGGGTACTGATTGGGGATGATCAGCCATGATCACATTGAATGGCGGCGCTGGCTCGAAGGACCGAATGGCCTACTCCTGTACCTATTGTCTATAATGTCTTCTTTCGTGTGGCGTGCACAGCCTTAAGTTGTAGGACAACTTGTTCTATTTGATCTTCTGTTTGTGCAAGTCGAGTGGATTGCATTAGTCGAAACAGGGCGGACCACGTGAAGGTTGCAATCTTCCACCCCGTCTATAACCTTTCCGTTTGTTAATCATGTTTGCTGGTGTCCAGCATGGAATAGATGACCCGTATCCAATGTTTCATTGTGGTAGAATATCACTGAACATTTAGCCCCTTCGGAGACGACTTTGAGAGCTGCTGTCATTTTGTATACGGTTTAAATAACTTCTACAAAGTTAGTTGTCAACACTGAAAATGCCGTTCTATTTATTTTTGATTCCAATGCATTTTTCACTTTATATATTGTCTGGTCCACACAATATTTCAGTGCATGCATCTCACGTTTTGTGTATGTTTGATTAATGTGTTTTTGCAATAACATGCTTGTTTAATTAACACTAAAACCCGATTCACGCGCTGTACTTTTGAAATACCGTGCTCAAATTTATCGGAAGGAACTAGAGATGCTGCTTTACACCGAAGGTAGACTCAAAATGCCGGAGCAAACTCAGCGGGGACGGGTAGCATCTCTGGAGGGAAGGAATGGGTGACATTTTGAGTCGAGACCCTTCGTTGGACTGAGCTCAGTCACCCATTCCTTCTCTCCAGTGATGCTGCCTGTCACGCTGAGTTAAGGGCCCGTCCCACTTTCACAACTTTTTTTACTTGTGGACATTTTTCATCATGCTAGAAAAACGCCCCGACTTACTTGATGCCACGAGTACCTACGACTAGCATCACGGCCTGCTACGACCTACCTACGACCTTGTGACGACCATGCTGCGAGTATGATTCAAGGGCAAACTCGGCAGAGGTCGTGAAAGTGTGACAGGCCCTTAACCCCTACATTTTGTTTCTACCACGCTCAAATTAACGCCTATTTATATGTCTATGTCTAATTTCTGTTTGTATTACGTGCTGCTTTTCATGAAGGTAACTCCTTCATAAAATGCGAGGTGCCTGGTCATCATTGCTCTATAGTCAGTTTACCATGACTGCCAGTCTCTCCCTATTCACAGCCCACAGATTAAACTCCTTGACAATGGTCTGGGTATGTAGTTTACCACTGTACTCAAACACTCACAAACCTTAAATTGTAGCTGCATTTAACGGATTTGCAGCTCCTTGTTCTGCCGCACAAACGTTTAGTTTTGCAGATCATGGTGCTACAAGGAAAGTGATTCAATTGCGATGTAAAACTTGTCAAACAGCCGGCCAGATCATAACAAGGGTCACTCAGTCAGAGAATAAATGAAACTTTTATCACATGTTCTAATGATGTTGGTTGAAGGATAAATGTTGGCCACGGTACAGGACAACCTGCTACTTGAGTGTTGTGGAGTCTCGATGTACTGTGTTTTTACATTGCAGCTGAAACATGGCTGAGGCACACAGTTTAGTTTGGAGATACAGCGCGGAAACGGTCCCTCTAACCCACCGAGTACGCACCGCCCAACGATTCCCGCACGTTAAGACTATTCTACACACACTAGGGACAATTTGCCCTTTTACCAAGGCAATTAATCTACAAACCTGCATGTCTTTGCTGTGTTGCAGCAAACCAGAGCATCCAGAGAAAACCCACATAAGTTTTGGGGAGATGATACAAACTCCGTAGAGACAAGCATCTGTAGTCGGGATGGAACCTGGGTCTCTGACACTGTAAGGCAGTAACTCTACCACTGCGCCATGGTGCCCTCCTGGTAGATCTGCTGCACCACCGCTTCAGAGAACCGGGTTCGATGCCAACCTCGAGTGCTACCTTAGATGGCATGTTCTCTCTGTGACAGTGTGGGTTGCTGCCCATGTTTCAAAGGGGTCTTTCTGCTGACTGGATCGCACGCAACAAAAGCTTTCCGCTGTATAATTAATTAAAATCATGTATAAGTATGATGATTCAATTAAATAATTATAATTTAATTATTTAAATTAAATTATAATTTAATTATTTAAATCGGATAATTTAATTAGATGATTGTATAATTAATTAAACACTGTATAATAAATTAAACTGAACTGAACGGGTTAGGTTATTAACCTTTAAGGGGCTGTCCCACTGTACGAGCTAATTCAAGAGTTCTCCCGAGTTTCCCCTGATTCGAACTCGGAGAATTACGGTAATGGCCGCTCGTAGGTACTCGGGGCTCTCGCGGTCATTTTTCAACATGTTGAAAAATGTTCACGCGTCTTCACGAGCTTACCGCGTTTCCCGCGTACCTGCCGCTGGCGTTACGAGACGTCCCGAGCTCCGACTTACCCGCTACGTACATTCCACGTGCTTACCACGAGTTTGATTTTTTTTTAAACTCCGGAGAGCTTTTGAATTAGCTCGTACAGTGGGACAACCCCTTTAGTGTACGAGGAGAATCGGGCAGAATTAACGGACAGGCGAGAGAGTAGAGATTGCACAGAAATAATAGGGGGAATTTGACCGATGAGAATGCTTTGTGAGGTAGCATGGGCTCGATGGGCCATATGGTCTCTGGGCTATCCCTGGAACATAAGTAAAATATGATGGCCCTGGGGAAGCAGCACTCCTGATTGAATGCATGTACCATACATGCTCATGATACATTGAGCCCTTTATCATGTTTGATACAGGACATGTGCTACACATTCAATACATGCCCTACATAATGTGAAATGTTATATGTGGAAGATCCAGAGAGAGACTTGAAGGCAATTCTCTGGCCAAAGACACACACACAAAATGCTGGAGTAACTCAGCAGGACAGGCAGCATCTCTGGAGAGAAGGAATGGGTAACGTTTCAGATCGGCACCATTCAGAGTCTGAAGAAGGGCCTCGATCCGAAACGTCACCCATTCCTTCTCTCAGAGATGCTGCCTGTCCCACTGAGTTACTCCAGCACTTTGTGTCCATCTTCGGTTTAAACGAACATCTACAGTTCCTTCCGACATAATTCTCTGGCTGACACTGAGCAAAAGGGATACTTGGTACAAAACTGGGCCATTTACCTCCTGTTATAATTTCTGTTACTGATCTCTATAGCTTTGGGCAACAATAGTTTTTGTATTGCAAATACACTGTAGTATATTGTTACAGAAAAATCTGATGTAGACATTGTATGATGGGGTTATGAGATGCATATTTCCAGCTATTATGATGCCAGGTGAACATGGTTGGTAGCAGCATTTGGTACAGAATTACCTCGGCACTTTATATAAAACTCCCTGCCTGCTGTTGCCTTTTCGTCAGACTTCAGGGTCTCCATGAAGTGTGTTCTCTTCTGATTTTCGATGCTCTGGTAAAGCTTTCCAGCTGACACAACCTTTGCTTTGGACTGGGGTGTGTAGTTAGCAGTGGCAGGGCTCGAAACATTTGCACTAACGGTTGCTGGCAGCACAATGGGGTAAAACTCTGTGTGGGAGGGCAAAGCGTTTGGTTTGCGACGAGCAGACCGGTTGACAAGATGACTGACATGTGTTTTACGTTGGATTGTTTTAACTTTAATGCACTTATTAAAATAAATTATTTTGTATTGCAGCTGTAGCCCCTTTTTGCAATGCCTACCCTTGCACTGTTGACAGGTAATGGTGACGCTACTTTCAAAGTGATTTTAATAGATCTTTATTATCATCTTCTTTCGTGTCCATCTTCTATATTTCAAATCGCTGTCATCGTCCGTCCTGAAAAAGACGCAAGCTTCCGGCGACAATCAGTGTGGGCCATCACTTGTTGGAATAGATGATGGTGGTAGCGGAATTACCTCGGGATACGTCCAGTTTCCAGCCCCGCGACATGGACCCTTCTGCTATGGGGCCTTTATTATCATATGTAGCAAGGAATAGAGTCCCAGCCTACTCAACCTCTGCCCTCTTGTCCTGGCAACATCCAACATCCTCGTAAATCTTCTTGTAGATGATCAGAAGGTAGGGAATTGAGGAATGCTGTGGAACTAGAGAGATCTAGGAATAACTGTGCATAGTTCCCTGAAGGTGGAATCGCATGTAGATAGGGTGGTAAAGAGAGCTTTTGGTGTGCTGGCCTTTATAAATCAGAGCATTGAATATAGGAGTAGGGAAGTAATGTTAAAATTGTACAAGGCATTGGTGAGACCAATTCTGGAGTATGGTGTACAATTTTGGTCGCCTAATTATAGGAAGGATGTCAACAAAATAGAGAGAGTACAGAGGAGATTTACTAGAATGTTGCCTGGGTTCCAGCAACTAAGTTACAGAGAAAGGTTGAACAAGTTAGTTCTTTATTCTTTGGAGCACAGAAGGTTAAGGGGGGACTTGATTGAGGTCTTTAAAATGATGAAAGGGATAGACAGAGTTGACGTGGATAAGCTTTTCCCATTGAGGGTAGGGAAGATTCAAACAAGAGGGCATGACATGAGAATGAAGGGACAGAAGTTTAGGGGTAACATGAGGGGGAACTTCTTTACTCAGAGACTGGTGGCTGTGTGGAATGATCTTCCAGCAGAAGTGGTGGAGGCAGGATCGATTTTAACATTTAAAAGTAAAGTGGATAGGTATATGGATGGGAAGGGAATGGAGGGGTATGGTCTGAGTGCAGGTAGATGGGACTAGGGGAAAATAAATGGTAGGCACGGACTGGAAGGGCCGAGAAGGCCTGTTTTCGTGCTGTAATTGTTATATAGTTATATGGTACCCATTCCAGCTCAACAACATCTTTCCTATAACACGGTGCCCAGAATTGAACACAATACTCTAAATATGGCCTCACCAACGTCTTATACAACAGCAACATGAACTCCCAACTCCTAATCTCAAGTCTAGGGTTCAAGGCTATATTCTGCGGTTCAGCCGACATACAACTCTGAGTAATCATAATTGCCAATGTTCTGAAATAAATGCATGGAAATGAATAACCGAAGATGGTTATTCAATCCCTCGAGCCTTTCTTGCGATTCAGTGGCATGAAGGCTGGGTAGTGAATCATATTCTGTATCTCTCCACCTCCTGCTGATCTGCAAATCCCAGTTTTGCTGCTTGCACAGTGGCACTGCGGTTGAGTTGCTGCCTTACAGCGCCAGAGACCTGGGTTCGATCCTGACTCTTCTTGCGTATGGCATGCACAGCCTAAAGATGTAGGACAACTCGTTCTATTTGATCTTTTTTGATTGTGCACGCCAGGTTGATTGCATTAGTCGAAACTGGGGCGGACCACGTGAAGGTTGCAATCTCCCACCCTGATCCTAACCACGAGGTCTGTCTGTATGGAGTTTGTACGTTCTCCCTGCGACCACGTGGTTTTTCTCCGGGTGCTCCGGTTTCCTCCCACACTCCAAAGACGTACAGGCTTGTCTCTGTAAAGGGCCCGTCCCACCAGCATGCAACTCCATGCGATGAGCGCGACCTAACGTGGTCGCTTGAGCCATCCGGCGTCGCGGGGCCGGTCCCACTTCGATCGCCGGAGCTGTGCGGAGTTCGTCCCGACATTGCGCGGGGCTCCGAAAAACTGACTGTCCAAAAATTCCGCGCGGCAACGACTTGTCGGCTCGCAGTCGCCTCGACGCATTACACACCGCCCGACATCGTGCCTCCGTGACCCTCTCTGTAGGTGCCTCCGTGACCCTTTATGTGTGTGGCTCTGTGGCCCTCTCTGTGTGTGCCTCTGTGCCCCTCTCTATGTGCCCCTCTCTGTCCTGGCGAACCTACCTTTAAGACTTCGCTTCAAGTTCGCCTCACTTTGCGCCACTCACCCGACCTCCGCGCGGCCCTCGCTGTCAGTTTGGTCGCGCTTGCCGCATGCAGGCGCATGGTGGTGGGAACGGCCCTGTACAGGGATCACCCGACCTCCGCGTGGCCCCCGCTTCTAGTTTGATCGCGCTCATCGCACGGAGTCGGATGCTGGTAGGACAGGCCCTTAAGTTGTCGCTGGCGTGCAGGACAGTGTGTGGGTGATCGCTGGTCGGCGCAGACCGATGGGTCTGTTTCCACGCTGTATCTCTAAATAAACAATATTAAGGAAGTAAACTTTAAATATTGCAGATTCAATCAGCTATGAAAAACATTCTGGATTCCGTCCCAGTAAAACAAATGGCCTTTTGTTTGAGCTGGTAAGGAGTTGGCAGACTGGGGAATCTGGAGTGGACAAATGTAACAATGAACCATTGACGGGGAAAAGCCAGTGAGGTACGACAGGGAATGAGCCGCAGGTAATTGGTGAATTACTGGAGATAGACACAAAATGCTGGAGTAACTCTTGAATTTTCACGGCATCCCTATCATTTCATCATTAGGTATTGGACGAGTTCCTGTACATCACCACAAATAGCCTGGCTCCAACAAGCATGGAAATCACATGCAAAGCAGTTTCCATGGTATGAATAAGTGTGCAGTTAAATAAAGCAAAGACCTGTACAGATAGAAACTGCAATAGAGGATCCTTATTTAAGTTTAAGGATAAGGGGGAAGTCTTTTAGGACCGAGATGAGAAAATCATTTTTCACACAGGGAGTGGCGAATCTGTGGAATTCTCTGCCACAGAATGTAGTTGATGCCAGGATGTGTCTGAAGAAGGGTCTCGATCCAAAACGTCGCCTATCTCCTTCGCTCCTTAGATGCTGCTGCACCCGCTGAGTTTCTCCAGCTTTTTGTGTACCCCCCAGGTAGTTGAGGCCAGTTTGTTGGCTATATTTAAGAGGGAGTTAGATGTGGCCCTTGTGGCTAAAGGGATCAGGGGGTATGGAGCGAAGGCAGGTACAGGATACTGAGTTGGATGATCAGCCATGATCATATTTTAGTGCAGGCTCGAAGGGCCGAATGGCCGACTCCTGCTATTTTCTATGTTTTCTATGTTTCTATCCGGAGACAGACACAAAATGCTGGAGTAACTCAGCGGGACAGGCAGCATCCCTGGAGAGAAGGAATGGGTGACGTTTCGGGTCGAGACCCTTCTTCAGACAGATTCAGGATAGAAGGAGACATAGAGATAAGGAAGTGTAAGGTGTGAGAACGTGACATTAAAGGGGATGCAGTTCAAGGAAAATGTAGATTAGACCAACGTTAGGTAGGAGAAGGTGACAACGAAGCATATAGAGATAAAATTGAATCAAGGGGACAGTCAGACTGGTCGGGGAACGGGGATGGGGAGGGACGGAGGAAAGCAAGGGTTACTTGAATTTGGAGAAGTCAATATTCATACCGCTGGGGTGTGAGCTGCCCAAGTGAAATATGAGGTGTTCCTCCAATTTGTGCTGGGGCCTTTGCAGGCAACGAGTTAGCCTCTGTGTGCAACTTTGGGTGTGGTTACTGTCAGCCAGCTATCACAACAACTGACTCCCGCCCCTTTGTGGATAGGCAGCATGGGATTAACAACTGGCAGGCTGTCAGATGTAGCTTCAGAGCAAAATGCATTGCACGGATGGACGAAAGGGCAGGTTTCAAGCAGGAGTTGGGAGCAGTCACAAATATTGTAGGTAGCAACTGTAGATGTTGGTTTACACCAAAGATAGACACAAAGTGCTGGAGTAACTCAGTGGGTCGGGCAGCATCTCTGGAGAACATTGACAGGCGACAGGATGAAGAATCTGAAGAAGGGTTCTGACACAAAACGTCATCTATCCATGACCTCCAGAGATGCTGCCTGACCCTCTGAGTTACTCCAGCACTCTGTGAAACGTCACCTATCCATGTTCTCCACAGATGCTGCCTGACCTGCTGAGTTACTCCAGCACTCTGTGAAACGTCACCTATCCATGTTCTCCACAGATGCTGCCTGACCCGCTGAGTTACTCCAGCACTCTGTGAAACATCACCTATCCACGTTCTCCACAGATGCTGCCTGACCCTCTGAGTTACTCCAGCACTCTGTGAAACGTCACCTATCCATGTTCTCCACAGATGCTGCCTGACCTGCTGAGTTACTCCAGCACTCTGTGAAACGTCACCTATCCATGTTCTCCACAGATGCTGCCTGACCCGCTGAGTTACTCCAGCACTCTGTGAAACATCACCTATCCACGTTCTCCACAGATGCTGCCTGACCCGCTGAGTTACTCCAGCACTCTGTGAAATGTCACCTATCCACGTTCTCCACAGATGCTGCCTGACCCGCTGAGTTACTCCAGCACTGTGAAATGTCACCTATCCATGTTCTCCACAGATGCTGCCTGACCCGCTGAGTTACTCCAGCACTCTGTGAAACGTCACCTATCCATGTTCTCCAGAGATGCTGCCTGACCCGCTGAGTTACTCCAGCACTCTGTGAAACGTCACCTATCCATGTTCTCCAGAGATGCTGCCTGACCCGCTGAGTTACTCCAGCACTCTGTGAAACGTCACCTATCCATGTTCTCCAGAGATGCTGCCTGACCCGCTGAGTTACTCCAGCACTCTGTTTTGTAAGAGAAAGAGGGAGAGTGAGAGGAGGAGGAAAGAGTGAGAGGAAGACAGAGAATTGGAGAATGGTTCTGAGATGTTAGGAAACGGGCCCTTCGGCCCACCGGGTCCATACCGACCAGCAATCCCTGCACATTAACACTATCCTACACATACTAGAGACTTTTTTACATTTACCAAGCCAATTAACCTACAAACCTGTATGTCTTTTGTGCGTGGGGGGTAACCGAAGATTTCAGAAAAAACCCTCACAGGTCACGGGGAGAACGTAAAACTCTGTACGGACAGCACCCCAAGTCGGGATCAAACCTGGGTCTGCGAGCGCCCGAGGCAGCAACTGTACCGCTGTGCTACCGTGGCCGCCCTGTGTGCAGTGTTTGTGCTGGATCACAGCCAGCGTAGGCCCTGGGGCCTTGTTGCCTCCCTGTCAGCTCAAGCCTCACTCAATTTCCGCATTCTTCAGCGTCTAATACGAAAACCCATTAGTTCCTTTCCCGGCCTTGAACAAGAAAGTCGCTTGTGTTATTAGGAGATGGAATCCAGTTTGGTTTCCACCCTGTTGGTATTTCTTTGAAGCTATTTCCCTCAACTGAAGATTATTGGTCTGAAGAAGAGTCTCAACCCGAAACATCACCTATTCTTTTCCTCCAGAGATGCTGTCTGGTTAGTTTTGGCCCGAAACGTTGCCTATTTCCTTCGCTCCATGGATGCTGCCGCACCCGCTGCGTTCCTCCAGCACTTTTGTCTACCTTCGATTTTCCAGCATCTGCAGTTCCTTCTTCAATATGCTGACTGATCCACTGAGTTACTCCAGCTTTTTGTGTCTAACTTCAATACCATGAAGTTGCTTTGATTCAGGAACGCCAAGCATTGAAGGTGGCCATTCAGCCTGCTATCTTGTGCTAACCCTTTGATATATATCTCCAGCATGCAGATGTCAAGACTGGTTTGATTCACATCCTCGGAATCCGAACCCTTTGCTAATTATCTGGAGTATCGATCCAGTGTTTATCCACTGCACCTACACGGATGCCTCTGTTATTGCTTACTAACATAGAAGTGTCAAGGGTTACGGGGAGAAGGCAGGAGAATGGGGTTGAGAGGGAAAGAGAGATCAGCCATGATTGAATAACAGAGTAGACGTGATGGGCCGAATGGCCTAATTCTGCTCCTCTCACATGAACCTATGAACTAAATTAATGATTGGATTGTTCTAGTTTTATTTCCTTTGGGATATTTATACCTGAACTTTGTACACAAAAATATGTTTGATGTTGAATCTGTTTTAATTTATTATTTTGCCTCTCATTGAATTCCCACCACATACAGATGTTCCACAGCTGCAAAAGTGGACAACAATATTTTATTCATTGCTATTACGCTAATGTGTCCCCAGAGTACCGGTGTGGTTTGTAACTGGCCCCTAGATAGCGAATAGCTGGACCAAACTACAAGGCTCTTCTAGCCTACTCTGGAAGGTAGGCCCTGATCTCGGGAAGATCACGATTCCTTGGCATTATCCCCAAGTTCCCGCCCATATCTCTCGATTCCCTGAATTTCCAGCAATCCACAATCACCATCGCTTCAACAACACATGAATAGGTCTCATTGTTCCAGAATGCAGAACAATAGACAACAGGTGCAGGAGTAGGCCATTCGGCCCTTCGAGCCAGCACCGCCATTCAATGTGATTCATGGAATGAAGATAGAGAAAAATGCTGGGGAAACTCAGCTAGTGCGGCAGCATCTATGGAGCGAAGGAATAGGTGACGTTTCGGGTCGAGACCCTTCTTCAGACTGATGTGAGGGTGGGGGGGGGGGGGGGGAGGGGAGGAGCCAGAGGGCTGGAGAGATGACCCTCAGGTTCCGATTAAATCCTTCCCCTCTCACCTCAAGCCTACAGTATGTCCCCTGGTTCTCGATTCCCCTACTCTGGGCAAGAGACGTGCAATCTCATGATTTTGTACTCCTCGGTAAGATCACCCCATATCTTCCTGCGCTCCAATGAATGAAGTCATAGCCTGCTCAATCTCTCTCTAATAGCTCAGGACAATAGACAATAGGTGCAGGAGTAAGCCACTCGGCCCTTTGTGCCAGCATCCCCAATCAGTACCCCGCTCCTGCCTTCTCCCCATATCCCCTGACTCCCCGTATCGTTAAGAGCCCTATCTAGCTCTCTCTTGAAAGCATCCAGAGAACCTGCCTCCACCGCCCTCTGAGGCAGAGAATTCCACAGACTCACCACTCTCTGTGAGAAAAAGTGTTTCCTCGTCTCCGTTCTAAATGACTTACTCCTTATTCTTAAACTGTGTGGCCCCTGGCTCTGGACTCCCCCAACATCGGCAACATGTTTCCTGCCTCTACCGTGTCCAAGCCCTTAACAATCTTATATGTTTCAATGAGATCCCCTCTCATCCTTCTAAACTCCAGAGTGTACAAGGCTCCATTCTCTAAATGAATAAAGAAATTTCTCATCAGTCTTCAATGGCTGATCCCATATCCTGAGACTGGTCCCCTACTGTTTTGGCCTCCAGGGTATAAATAGTGGCATCAGAAGCCTGGACTAGTCAGCAGTACGGTGGGGCAGCAGTGGCGTTCCTGCCTTACAGCACCAGAGACCCGGGTTCGATTCCGACTACGGGCGCTGTCTGTACTACGTTTGTACGTTCTCCCCGTGACCTGCGTGGGTTTTCTCCAAGATCTTCGGTTTCCTCCCACACTCCAAAGACATACAGGTCTGGAGGTGAATTGGCTTGGTGTAAATGTAAATTGTCCCTGGTGTATGTAGGATAGCATTAGTGTGCGGGGATTGCTGGTCTGTGTGGACTTGGTGGTCCGTAGGACCTATTTCCGTGCTAAATCTCTAAACTAAAAAATATATAATCCAAGCTATTTGGGGACAATCAGAGAATTTAAACTCCAGAGAATCTTATTTTAATCTAAACTCGACCCAAATTATTTTCCATGTCTGACAAGGCCTTATCCACATATGTTTATTGTTTCCAGACCAGTGCTATCGAAAGGATCTGTTAACTGGCATAAGTACTTTGTGTGTTGTTTGTCTCACTCATTGCTATAACGCCTGCTCTCTGAAACTCACCAGCAATGGTCCACAAACACAGCCATCTGATTTCATTTTTCTCACGTTTCCCAGAATTCAGATTCAATCCCAGAAGGGACTGAAGTTGAAGAATTGGCTTCTTGGCATAGCTCGGTGGGAAAGCATTCCACCAGGTTTGTTCCTGCGTTGGGAAGCTAAAAAGAGGAATTCAGGGAATCAAACGAGGGCTTGGGAAGGTGAGAGAATTTTGCTTTTTCGAGGTACAGCACAGAAACAGGCCCAGCGATCACCTCGTACACTAATGGGCCTGTCCTACTTAGGCGATTGCCGGAGACTGTCATAGTCGTAGCAGGTCACCGAAAAACTGGCGACTAGACCCCCCGTACGACAATGTCGACAACAACCTACCTCCTAGTCAACGTCAAAGTCCAACGGCGACCAGACAAAGGTACGACTTTTTGGGCTACCAACCACCAAACAGGCATCACCCCGCAACATGTCGTGGGGTGAAGCCTGTTTGGCGGTGAGTAGTCGCCCAGAGAGTCGTACCTTTTTCTGGTCGCCGCTGGATTTTCAACATGTTGAAAATTTCCGGCAACCTGCTGTGACTATGACGGGTGCCGGCAATTTGCCGAAAAAAACGCGTAAATGGGACAGGCCCTTTAGAGGGAGGTGGGACTAGCATCGATGGCGCATATTTGTCCACATGTGCTGAACATCTTGTATAGAAACATAGAAAATAGGTGCAGGAGGAGGCCATTCGGCCCTTTGATCCAGCACCGCCATTCATTGTGATCAAGGCTGATCGTCCCCAATCAATAACCCGTGCCTGCCTTTTCCCCATATCCCTTGACTCCACTAGCCCCTAGAGCTCTATCTAACTCTCTCTTAAATCCATCCAGTGATTTGGCCTCCACTGCCCTCTGTGGCAGGGAATTCCACAAATTCACAACTTTCTGGGTGAAAACGTTTTTTCTCAGCTCAGTCTTCAATGGCCTTCCCTTTATTCTAAGACTGTGGCCCCTGGTTCTGGACTCGCCCAACATTGGGAACATTTTTCCTGTATCTAGCTTGTCCAGTCCTTTTATAATTTTACCCCGGAGTCACGTGAGTGATTCCGTGAAGAAGCCCCGGCAGAGCGCCTGCGTGTCATTACGTCAGACCCGTTTGGCGCACGGACAGGCTGGAGAGCGCAGCTCCACCAGCGGTAAGTGAAACACACCGCAGGTAAGTGTTTTAAATGTTCTGCGGTTTACTAGGTCCCGTAAGGCTGGTTGCAGGAGCCAGCAAGGACACTTCCAAAGGGGTAATATTAAAACAGAGAAAGTAAGGCGAGTGTCGCCTATAAAGTAAACCGTACCCGCGGGGCTGCGGTCAGCGGGTGTACGCCGGCTTTGAGACGCCGACTTTAGAGCCGCCGGCAGCAACTCTTGGCCACTCCTGTCGGGAGGCAGGCCAAGAGAAAATTGTCCAGGCCTGTCAACTCTGATGAGTGAGGCCAGATAGACTTTCCCCCTTCCAAAAATAAAGGTTGGGGACGTTTGGACAACGTGGAACACCTCATAGATAAAATGATCAACCAGGAGGTGTTCCAGCCGGGGTTTATACCCCAGGGTCCCCAGCAGCTTTCAGCAGCAACCTCCAGCAGAGAGAGCTGTACATGTATGAAGGATAATATGCCTACGAGTCTGCATGGGGACCCATAACAGCAGCTGCTTGTTTAGGGCTGTGTGCGTGTGACCGCCCGTGAGCATGATCCGGGAGAAGCCAGGGCAGTATGAATCTGACCCTGAAGTTTGGTGTCACTGCTTATGTGCATACACCAAAGCACATAAGCTATGCTCCAGGTATGCCGGATGTGGCCAGCAAATTTGCCATGGATGACAATCTGGCCAGCAATTTAATTATATGGCCTCTCACCAGTTCCAGGACTCCATCATGGAGGAAACTTGGAAACAAGAGATATCAGACACCCGTTAACTGTGCATCGCTCTAAAGGGGCGCATCATGAGGGCGCATGAGTTAAGGCTGCAGAAAATCCTAAAAACTGGTTGGAGCAGGAATAATGGCGTTTGGGCAAAATGTACAAGGGCACCACTATCAAAACACAGCAGGATATGGACCCTGCTGCGTAATGCCCATTTTGAACATTAATTATTCACAAAAACCGCTCAACCCACGGTTCACAGCCTTGCGCAGATCCTCTAATATCCAGGAAAAGACCTGGACGTTTGACAAAAACAATCGGCCTCATCAAAACTTATCCTGAGACCAGGATGCCGCCTCAAAAACCATATCCTTTCCGAACGGGAAGGTGTAATTGAACTAGAGACAATGGTGCTAGTGTCAGCACAACGGGTCCAGATATTGCAAAAGCTACGACTGGACAGCATGCATTCTTCTGTAGATAATATTACGTTTTGTGTATATGATCTAATCAAACAAACCAGGCCAGGGATGGCTGGAACCAATATAAGCTTAAAGCATACCCCATTGACCTGAGAATATGTGTAGTTATGCACCTGTCAGTAGGTCAAGGTCATCAAGAGTCTCAGAGGCTCTGAAACAGCGACGCTCATCAGCCACAAAAAAACTCATACAAAGGTGTCAGGACAAACTATTTCTAGATGGCCGAAACAGGTTTGCATAATGCTGGAGTGGATACTGATATGTTTAAATCTCACACTACCAGGGCAGTGTCAACGTATGCAGCAAAGGCGCAGGACGTGCCTTGAGACTAAATCCTCACCGCAGGATAGTCCAGTGAAGGAACCTTTTCACAATTTATGATAAACTTGTCCTCGCAATGGAAGGATTTGGGGATGCTGTTTTGGGTTCTGTTTGAGTTCTCCTTTGTAATTTCCCCTGTGAAAGAGGGGTTATTACTGTTCTTTTATTGTTTAAGATGTTCATTGTATAGTTTAAACAATGATCAATACATTATTTGTTTATCCTGTGTCAACCGAAGCAGTGTGTGGTATGGAACTGTATCTACGGCATGAAATCACAGAGCTTTGAAATCTTCACGGAATCACTCACGTGACTCCGAAGTAAAATAGTAAGATTAAACAAGCTTACCAGTTTGAAGTTTGATCTTTATTTTATGAGGAGTTACGATGAGGGATTACGTGCCCTCCGCTCCTGGCCCTCATACTCGCAAACATCATCTGCTAGTTTTAGTCTTCTGAGTCTTACTATATCACTTCGACTGTAGTTACTGTGATTCACGCCGCTGCTTTGAAGTATTGCGCGCCGGCGCTCTGGCGGGGCTTCTTCACGTAATCCCTCATCATAACTCCTCATAAACTTCAAACTGGTAAGTTCTCGTTTAATCTTACTATTTTATATGTTTCTATAAGATATCCCCGCATCCTTCTAAACTCCAGTGAATACAAGCCTAGTCTTTTCAATCTTTCCTCATATGACAGTCCCGCCATCATAGGGATCAATCTCGTGAACCTACGCTGCACTGCCTCAGTCACAAGGATGTCCTTCCTCAAATTAGGAGACCAAAATTGTACGCAATACTCCAGATGTGGTCTCACCAGAGCCCTATACAACTGCAGAAGAACTTCTTTACTCCTGTACTGAAATCCTCTTGTTATGAAGGCCAACATTCCATTAGCTTTCTTCACTGCCTGCTGTACCTGTAAACCAACTCAGTGACTGGTGTAGCATAAAAACATAGAAAAATAGGTGCAGGAGTAGGCCATTCGGCCCTTCGAGCCTGCACCGCCATTCAGTATGATCATGGCTGATCATCCAACTCAGTATCCTGTACCTGCCTTCTCTCCATACCCCCTGATCCCTTTAGCCACAAGAGCCACATCCAACTCCCTCTTGAATATAGCCAATTAACTGGCCTCAACTACCTTCTATGGCAGTCAATGACCTTCTGTGGCAGAAGGTGTACAAGTGTACAAGGACACCCAGGTCTCGCTGCACCTTCCCCTTACCTAACCTAACCCCATTGAGATAATAATCTGCCCCCTTGTTTTTGCCGCCAAAGTGGATTACCTCACATTTATCTATATTATACTGCATCTGCCACGCATCTGCGCACTCACTCAACCTGTCCAGGTCACCCTGCAACCTCCTAACATCCTCTTCACAGTTCACACTGCCGCCCAGCTTTGTGTCATCCGCAAACTTGCTAGTGTTGCTCCTAATTCCCTCTTCCAAATCATTAATATATCTAGTAATATATATCCCTGCTCTATGACTCTATCACTATGTGCCTATTTAGTTTTAGTTTGGTTCAGAAATGCAGCGCGGAAACAGGCCCTTCAGCCCACCGGGACCGCGCCGACCAACGATCCCTGCATATTAACTCTATCCTACACACACTAAAGATAGTTTTTACATTTATCAAGCTAATTAACTTACAAACCTGGATGTCTTTGGAGTGTGGGAGGAAACTGAAGATTGCGGAGAAAACCCACGTGGTCACGGGGAGAACGTACAAACTCCGTACAGACAGCACCCGTGGTCGGGATCGAACCCGGGTCTCCGGTGCTGCAAGTGCTGTAAGACAGCAACTCTACCGCTGCACCACCGTGCCGCCCATTGTGCCTAGTGTGTGTAGGCTAGTGTCAGTGTGCGGGATCGCTGGTCAGCATGGACTCAGTGGGCCGAAAGGCCTGTTTCCATGCTGTATCTCTAAACTGAACTAAACTAAACCATTGAGTGGACAAGAAACAGAAAGATATGAACCTGAAGTGAGTAAATGGGATTAGTGTTGCTGCTCATGATAGTCAGTGTAGACATGATGGGCTGAAGGGCCTGTTTCCCTGCTGCATAACTCAAACCCTCTCTTCCTGGGGTTAGGAGGGAGAGATAGATTAGCCATGATTGAATGGCGGATTGGACTTGATGGGCTGAATGGCCTAATTCAGCCATTACTCATAGTCAAAGTCATATTACTTATGACTTTATTATGCAAAGTGCTGGAGTAACTCAGCGGGTCAGGCAGCATCTCTGGGGAACGCGGATAGCTGACGTCTCGGGTTTGGGCCTTTCCTCTAGCTGTCCGAATCTTTGACCAAATCTTTGATCGCTTGCTCCAATACTTTTCATACTTGATGTTGAATTATTATTTAGTATGTCGTCCTATGAAGATGAATGATGTATTTAGAGGTGACACACAAATGGTAGTTATAATTGTCTACACCGGAAAAAATTAAAAACTTTGGCATTCCTGTGGTTAGTTCAAATTAGTTTTTATATTTACGTGGGTTAAAAATGTGGTGTTTGGTTGGGCTGCAAAGCCTGTGTCGTAACCTGTTTGGGTGCAAATATCCTTGGCAGAGGCCCTCGTGCAGATTGCAGTTCATTGAGTTCACTCTGCTCGTTTAGTTTAGGGAGACAGCATGGAAACAGGCCCTTTGGCCCACCGAGACTGTGCCTACCAGCGATCATCCGTTCACACTAGTTCCATATTATCCCACCTTCTCAACCACTCCCTGCACTACTCACTAGGGGACAATTTACAGGTCAATTAACCTAAAATCCCTCACGTCATTGAGAATGTCAGGAAGGAACCGGAGGAGCACTTGGAGAAAACTCAGTGGTACACAGGGAGAACGTGCAAACTCCACACAGACAGCACCCGAGGTCAGAATCAAACCTGGGTCTATGTGGTTGTGAGGCAGCAGCTCCTCCAGGTGCCGCCCTGTTAATGTTCAAGAAGGAACTGCAGATGCTGGAAAATCGAAGGTAGACAAAAGTGCTGGAGAAACTCAGCGGGTGCGGCAGCATCTATGGAGCGAAGGAAATAGGCGACGTTTCGGGCCAAAACCCTTCTTCAATCTCACTTCTTTGGAGTCTGAAGAAGGGTTTCGGCCCGAAACGTTGCCTATTTCCTTCGCTCCGTAGATGCTGCCGCACCCGCTGAGTTTCTCCAGCACTTTTGTCTACCTCCGCAACGTTAATAAGATAAGTTAAAAGGTATTGGGAAATAGGTGGATTGATGTGATTACTCCGAGAGCTAGCATAGACTCAGAGGGCCGAATGGTGACCTCTCAATGTCAAATGGAAACAGCACCACTAGCCATGTTTATGCCCAGTCATTTGCAGGGAAGGATATCCATGCATTGTTGGTAATGCTGTTGGTTAGTCTTATAAACTCTAGAGATACAGCATGGAAACAGGCCCTTCGGCCCATCGAGTCCACCCCGTACACCAACCTACACACAGTAGGGTCAATGTTGCAATTTACTGAAGCCAATTAACCTACAAACCTGCACGTCTTTGGATCGTGGGAGGAAACCAGAGCACCCGGAGAAAACCCACACAGTCACAAGGAGAATGTACAATCAGCACCCATAATCAGGATGGAACCCAGGTCCGAGGCAGCAACTCTACCATTACACCACCGCGCCGCCCATATGCCCCTGTCCCACTTAGGAAACCTGAACGGAAACCTCTGGAGACTTTGCGCCCCACCCAAGGTTTCCGTGCGGTTCCCGGAGGTTTTGGTTAGTCTCCCTAATGGTCGAAACTGACAAAGACCTCCGGGAACCGTACGGAAACCTTGGGTGGGGCGCAAAGTCTCCAGAGGTTTCCGTTCAGGTTTCCTAAGTGGGACAGGGGCATGAGTCTCTAAGTTCCAGTGCTGGTTATTAATGTGAAATCTGTTACTACTGTGTCCCTGCTCAGCGATACTGTAACCAACATCAATAAAGAATGCCTCACTAGTCACTGGAGTGAGATTAATGAGAAGACAATGTTCCACAGAACAACAGAATATTTAAGCCTCCACAACAAACAGCGGAACATGTTGACCAGCGAGCATCAGCCAACAATACCTCCTATTTGCCTTTGTTCTCTACAATTAGACTAGCTCGCCAATGACTTGGCAAAAATCTTTCAAAACAAGCAAGACCAAATGACCTATGACTATTTTGTTACATTAACCAGCCTATCTTTAACTAAGATTTAACAATTGTCTGAAGAAGGGTCTCGACCTGAAACGTCACCTATCTCCTTCGCTCCTTAGATGCTGCTGCACCCGCTGAGTTTCTCTAGCTTTTTGTGTAACCCCCTATCTTTAACTAACATGTGTCAGGGGTTATGGGGAGAAGGCAGAAGAAAGTCAAGTCGAGTCACGTCGGGTTTATTCGTCACATACACATACGGGATGTGCAGTGAAATGAAAAGTGGCGATGCTCGCCAACTTTGTGCAAAAAACAAACAAACTACAAACAGAATGGAACAGAATCACATGTTCGTTTACAAATTAAATATTGTGGGCGGTATTGTGGTCCAGTAAAGTTATTCCCTGGTGAGATAGGAGTTTACGGGCCGAATGGCCTCTGGGAAGAAACTCGTTCTCATCCTCTCCGTTCTCACAGCATGGCAACGGAGGCGTTTGCCCGACCGTAGCAGCTGGAACAGTCCGTTGCTGGGGTGGAAGGGGCCCCCCATGATCTTGTTGGCTCTGGAGTTGCAACTCCTGATGTATAGTTCCTGCAGAGGGGCGAGAGAAGTTCCCATAGTGTGTTCGGCCGAACGCACTACTCTCTGCAGAGCCTCCTTGTCCTGGGCAGAGCAATTCCCAAACCAGATTGTAATATTTCCGGACAAGATGCTTTCCACAGCCGCTGAGTAGAAGCACTGGAGGATCCTCGGAGACACTGTGAATTTCCTCAATTGCCTGAGGTGGTAAAGGCGCTGCCTTGCCTTACGAGTGCTGCAGCGTGCGATGTCCATGTCATATCCTCAGATATGCGGACTCCCAGGTATTTTAAAGCAGCTCACCCTGTCCACAGTATCCCCATTTATCCTCAATGGTGTGTACGTCCTCGGATGATGTGCCCTCCTAAAGTCCACGATCAGCTCCTTCGTTTTTTTGATGTTCAAGAGGAGGCTGTTGTCCTGACACCAGAGTGCCAGATCAGCTACCTCCTCCTGGTAGGCCTTCTCATCGTTGTCTGAGATCATGCCCACCATCACGGTGTCATCAGCAAACTTGATTATCGAGTTGGAGCTGAACCTAGCCACACAGTCATGTGTGTATAGGGAGTACAGTAGGGGGCTGAGGACGCAACCCTGGGGGGATCCTGTGCTCAGGGTGAGGGACTTCGATGTATTCCCTCCCATCTTGACTACCTGGGGCCTGACGGTGAGAAAGTCCAGGACCCAGGCACACAGGGGGGTGTTGAGCCCTAATTCCAGCAGCTTCTCGGCCAGTCTGATGGGGACTATCGTGTTGAAGGCTGAACTGAAGTCTATGAACAGCATCCTCACGTAGCCCCCCTTCTGGCTGTCAAGACGAGAGAGAGCGGTGTGCAAAACCTGGGAGACAGCATCGTCCGTGGGTCTGTTCGGACGGAACGCGAATTGTAACGGGTCCATGTTGCGAGGGAGGAAGGCGCAGATGTGTTTCTTCACCAGCCTCTCAAAGCATTTCATGACCATGGGATGAGAGGGAGCAATAGATCAGCCATGATTGATTTGGGGGGAGTAGACATGACGGGCCGAATGGCCTAGTTCAGTTTAGTTTAGAGATATAGTGTGGAATCTTCGGCCCACCGAGTCCACGTGGAACAGGGTCTCGACCCGAAATGTCGCCCATTCCTTTTCTCCAGAGATGCTGCCTCATCCGCTGAGTTACTCCAGCAATTTGTGTCTACCTTCGATTTAAACCAACATCTGCAGTTCTTTCTTACACGCTAGCGATATGAACATTGACTTCTCTAACTTCCCCCTAGTGTGTAGGACGGGGAAGAGCAATTGGGATGGCATAGAACTACTGTGAACAGGTGATCGATGGTCGGCATGGACTGGGTGGGCCAAAGGGCCTGTTTCCATGCTGTACCTCTGAACTTAACAGAAGCAGCAGAGTTGCCCGGTCCAAACCTTCTTGAATTTTTTGAAGAGGTTACTAGGGAAATTGATGAGGGTAAAGCAGTGGATGTTGTCTATATGGATTTCAGTAAGGCCTTTGACAAGGTTCCCCATGGAAGGTTGGTTAAGAAGGTTCAATCTTTGGGTGTTAATGGCGGAGTAGCAAGATGGATTCAACAGTGGCTGAATGGGAGATGCCAGAGAGTAATGGTGGATGGCTGTTTGTCAGGTTGGAAGCCGGTGACCAGTGGGGTGCCTCAGGGATCTGTGTTGGGTCCACTGTTGTTTGTCATGTACATCAATGATCTAGATGATGGGGTGGAAAATTGGATAAGTAAGTATGCAGATGATACTAAGATAGGTGGTGCTGTGGATAATGAAGTAGATTTTCAAAGTCTACAGAGAGATTTGGGACATTTGGAAGAGTGGGCTGAAAGATGGCAGATGGAGTTTAATGCTGATAAGTGTGAGGTGCTACATCTTGGCAGGACAAATCAAAATAGGACATACATGGTAAATGGTAGGGAATTGAGGAATGCTGTGGAACAGAGGGATCTAGGAATAACTGTGCATAGTTCCCTGAAGGTGGAATCGCATGTAGATAGGGTGGTAAAGAAAGCTTTTGGTGTGCTGGCCTTTATAAATCAGAGCATTGAATATAGTAGGGAAGTAATGTTAAAATTGTACAAGGCATTGGTGAGACCAATTCTGGAGTATGGTGTACAATTTTGGTCGCCTAATTATAGGAAGGATGTCAACAAAATAGAGAGAGTACAGAGGAGATTTACTAGAATGTTGCCTGGGTTCCAGCAACTAAGTTACAGAGAAAGGTTGAACAAGTTAGGTCTTTATTCTTTGGAGCGCAGAAGGTTAAGGGGGGACTTGATTGAGGTCTTTAAAATGATGAAAGGGATAGACAGAGTTGACGTGGATAAGCTTTTCCCATTGAGGGTAGGGAAGATTCAAACAAGAGGGCATGACATGAGAATTAAGGGACAGAAGTTTAGGGGTAACATGAGGGGAAACTTCTTTACTCAGAGAGTGGTGGCTGTGTGGAATGATCTTCCAGCAGAAGTGGTGGAGGCAGGATCGATTTTAACATTTAAAAGTAAAGTGGATAGGTATATGGACGGGAAGGGAATGGAGGGGTATGGTCTGAGTGCAGGTAGGGGAAAATAAATGGTCGGCACGGACTGGAAGGGCCGAGAAGGCCTGTTTCCGTGCTGTAATTGTTATATGGTTATATGGCTATCACAGAGACCCCCTTTTTCTCCATTCACCTTTATTTTCGGCAACCTACGACATGTTTGCATTGTAGCTTTTCCTCGTATTACCTAACTTTTCCATTTTGATGAAAGATCATCACCCTGAAAAGTGCTGGAAGGAACTTCAGATGATGCTGGTTGACACCGAAGATAGACACAAAATGCTGGAGTAACTCAACGGGTTAGGCAGCATCTCTGGAGAGGAGGAACAGGGGCGGAAGTCTGAAGAAGGTTTCCGACCCAAAGCATCACCTGCTTGGCAGAGTTGCTGCCTCACAGCGCCAGAGACCCGGATTCGATCCTGACTGTGAGTGCTGTCTGTACGGAGTTTGTATATTCTCCCTGTAACCTGCGTGGGTTTTCTCCGGGTGCTCCGGTTTCCTCCCACACTCCAAAAACGTATAGGCTTGCAGGATAATTGGCTTCGGTAAAATGGTAAATTGTTCCGTGTGTGGTGTGTAATGGATAGTGTTCGTGTGCGGGGACCGCTGGTCGACACGTGCTGGCTGGGCCGAAGGTCCTGTTTGCCACGCCGTATTTCTAAACTAAACTAAACTTTGAGGAAGACGCAAAAAGCCGGAGTAACTCAGCGGGACAGGCAGCATCTCTGGAGAGAAGGAATGGGTGACGTTTCGTGTCGAGACCCTTTTTTTCCCTTGTAGATATTTGCACCAGTGTTAGCAAGATGAGACGTCGATGATTAAGCCCCTGTCCCACTTTCCCGAGTCACTCACGAATTCTCCCAAGTTTTCCCCTTGATTCAAACTCGGAGAATGTCTGTAGCGAGGCCGTCGGAGTCCGTAGATGTTTCCTAGCGGCTCGTAATGCCAGCCGTAGGTGCTCGGGGAATCAGGTACGTTTTTTCAGCATGGTGAAAAATGTCCGTGGGTAAAAAGAATAGCCCCGAGTAACAACGGCTGGCATCTCCGAGTTTGAATAGACGGGAAAACTCGTCAGAATTTGTGAGTAACTCGGGAAAGTGACATGCCCTTTAGACACGCCAGAAGAGGCCACGACAGACAATATCCTCTGTGATTCTGCTTCCTGGATTACTGGAGTACATTGTCCCAGATTCCCACTGGGATGGGATTGGATGAAGATCCGGCCGAAAGAGGAGCCTGTGGGAATATGCTCCCCTGGCAGAGGGATGGATAGAGTGAAGATTCCGGTAAGTGGGAAGCTGTCTTCTTTGCCATCCGGAAGGGCTTCAGGGTGAGCAGAGGTTAAAATGAGTGGGAGTGGGAAACAAATAAAGTCATTTTATATCCATTGACAGCCATAAACATTTTAGAAAGTCTCTTGAGAAATGAGTATGGTCTATGCAAGGGAACATTGGGATGGTGGGGGAGGAACAGAGACGAGTTCTTTATAACATGCGGCACAAGAGACGGCCATTCGGCCCTTTGAGCTCTGCTGACCCTTTGTGAGAACATAGAAAATAGGTGCAGGAGTAGGCCATTCGGCCCTTCGAGCCTGCACCGCCATTCAATATGATCATGGCTGATCATCCAACTCAGTATCCCATACCTGCCTTCTCTCCATACCCCCTGATCCCCTTAGCCACAAGGGCCACATCTAACCCCCTCTTAAATATAGCCAATGAACTGGCCTCAACTACCTTCTGTGGCAGAGAATTCCACAGATTCGCCACTCTCTGTGTGAAAAAAGTTTTTCTCATCTCAGTCATGAAAGATTTCCCCCTTATCCTTAAACTGTGACCCCTTGTTCTGGACTTCCCCAACATCGGGAACAATCTTCCTGCATCTAGCCTGTCCAACCCCTTAAGAATTTTGTAAGTTTCTATAAGATCCCCTCTCAATCTTCTACTTCTAGCGAGTACAAGCCGAGTCTATCCAGTCTTTCTTCATATGGAAGCCCCATACCCTCTGCTCATTCTATAAAGCCTGAAAAGTTGTTATTCCCCCTCTCTTTTTAAGGAGTCACCCAATAACTCTTTCGGAAGTTTCCAATTCCTTCATCCATCCTTTCACACAATACTTCCGGCGTCACGGTGGCGCAGCGGTGGAGTTGCTGCCTCACAGCGCCAGAGTCCCAGGTTGCATCCTGACTACGGGTGCTGTCTGTATGGAGTGTGTACGTTCTCCCCGTGACCAAGAATCTCCCCCTCCGCTTTCCTCAGTATGCTCTTCTTCCACACCTGCATCCCCTGTGCCCCACCTGGACTCGCATCTATTTCTCCCCTCCCCCCACCGCCCCCCCTCCCCCCCCCCCATTATCCTACATTCCTTCTTCTGGCTTCACAATTTGCAACTCTTCAATCCTTTTGTCTCACACCTTCTGTTTTAATCTCTGGCCTTTGTTCTAACCATTGCCTATTAAACGCTCTCCCCCCCCCCTCACCTGATCACCTGTGTCCACCTGTAGCTTGCCACCCTTTGTCCTGCCTCATTTCCCCCCCAGCTCCCCCCCCCCCCCTTACTATCAGTGTGAAGAAGTAAGTAAGAAGGTTATGCCCCTGTCCCACTTAGGAAACCTGAACGGAAACCTCTGGAGACTTTGCGCCCCACCCAAGGTTTCCGTGCGGTTCCTGGAGGTTTTTGTCCTCCGGCAACCACCTTCATCGAGCTTCGACTAAAAAATTATCGATTTTTAAAACGGAAACCACTTTCGACCATTAGGGAGACTGACAAAGACCTCCGGGAACCGCACGGAAACCTTGGGTGGGGCGCAAAGTCTCCAGAGGTTTCCGTTCAGGTTTCCTAAGTGGGACAGGGGCTTTAGTTTATTGGCCAAGTATTCACATACAAGGAATTTGCCTTGGTGCTCCGCCCACAAGTAACAACATGGCATGCAGTGACAGTTACGAATGACTCAGAAAACACTAAACATTAATAATAATAAAACATTAATGGTAAAAAACAAAGAATGGTACCGACACGACACATCACCTATTCACGTTCTCCAGAAATGCTGCCTCACCTGCTGAGTTACTCCAGCACTCATTTTGTGTAAACCGGCATCTGCCAATTCTTTACTTTGTTTAGGAACTACAGGGTGGACATAGGCCCTTCGGCCCACAGTGTCCGCACTGACCAGCGACCCCCACACACTGCCCTTTATATTTATACCAAGCCAATCGACCTACAAACCTGCACGTCTTTGGAGTGTGGGAGGAAACCGATGATCTTGGAGAAAACCCACGCAGGTCACGGGGAGAACGTGCAAACTCCGTACAGACAGCACCCGCAGTCAGGATTGAACCCGGGCCTCAGGTGCTGTGAGGCAGCAACTCTACCACTGCGCCATGGTGCTGCCCGTGTTTCGAGTCTCCATGAGTTAATATGAAGAGGAGAGCTCTCCTCTTGGTTCTTGGTTACTTGGTCCTCCAAAATATTCCAACTGGAATTTAAACTGGAGGTGGTGAAGGGAGGGGTTTAGCCAGAGAGGGTCATTGGGAAGAAAGTGCCACTTTAAATTTAGTTGCATCTGGCTGGGCAACTGTGGCTTGGTGGAGATTATTCCATGCTTTAATAGTGCATGGAAAGAACGAATTGCTGTACACATCTGTCTTTGTGGCTGGGACCACAAATTGGATCGAATGCCCTCGTCTGCTCCTAACTGGTTTGGGGTTGGTGTAGGTCTTGTGATCTATGTCTAGCTGACCATTTAACATTTTGTAAAAACAGGTCAAAGGGTGAGCTTCACGTCTGTCTTGGAGAGGGTTCCACCCCGCCCAGAGAATTCAGAAGTTTGGTGACACTCGCTTCTCTCTCGTAGGTGTTAGTAACAAATCGAGCGGCCTGTCTTTGGACACGTTCGATGGATGAAATGTTTTTATCTGTGTATGGGTCCCAAGCTGCAACTGCGTAGTCCAGATGAGGTCTAACGAGGGTGAAATACAGCTTCTCCTTGACAGAAGCTGAACAATGATGGAAGTTGCGCCTCAGGAAGTTTAGGACACCTGTTGCTTTCACTGTTACATGATGAGTCTGACCATTCCAACGTAGATCATTCTGCAATTTGATGCCAAGATACTTGGTTTGTTTGGATTCTTCAAGGGTGACACCAAGTATGTTGTAAGATGTGACACCTGGATTCCTCTTTCTGGTGACACGCATGGTTTCACATTTGGAAGGGTTGAACTGCATGCCCCATTGTTGTGACCACTCGACCATAGTATCGAGATCCTTTTGACAGTAGTTTCAGATGAGGAGCAATTGGGACTACCTTAGATGGGGCATCTTGGATAGCATGGTCGGGTTGGGCCGAAGGGCCTGTTTAGCTGCCGGATGCCTCTATAAGAGTCTATGTACATGTCACACAGTGACTTCAGTGTTGTCTGGTCATAATAAATAATGGCATCATTCCCACAGTGAAAGGGGCTTGAGATTTATTGATACTTCAGTTGTTTGGACAGGAGCAGGAATCTCTAGAGCTGGCCAATTCACCGGATGTTTTCAGTGGGAGAGTTAGGATTAGCTCTGATGGCTAAAGGAATCAAGGGATGTGGGAAAAAAGCAGGAACAGGGTACTGATTTTGGATGATCAGCCATTATCATATTGAATGGCGGTGCTGGCTCGAAGGGCCGAATGGCCTAATCCTGCATCTATTTTCTATGTTTCTAAACAGTAAGCGTAGCTACAAAGAAACATTCCGTAAAGGCTGCCAGGATTTTGAGGGTGTGAGACTCTTGTAATGACATTTAACTATTTTAAGTTACTCAGTGATTCCGTAAGCAGTGAGTTGTATTTTATCTGGAAGGTTTCCAGGGATATTCCCGCTTCCCCGTTTAATTCTGATGTTTCTACGCCAAATTAGGTTTGCTGCACTTTGTCATCGCATAGCACATTACACAACAGAAACAGTCCCTTAGTGCATGCACTCAACATGATGCCAACTTAAACTAGTCTCTTCCACCTGTCCATATCCCTCCATTCCCTGTACGCCTGTGTAGCTATCCAAAAGCCTCTAAAATGCCACTATCGTATCTGCCCACACCACCACCCCTGGCAGCACGTTCTAGGTGCAGCGGTAGAGTTTCCGCTTCACAGCGCCAGAGACCCGGGTTCGATCCTGACTACGGGTGCAGTCTGTGCCGAGTTTGTACGTTCTCCCCGTGAACTGCGTGGGTTTTCTCCAGGATCTCCGGTTTCCTCCCACATTCCAAAGACGTACAGGTTTGTAGCTTAATTGGCTTTGGTAAATGTAAAAATTGTCTAGTATAAAATTGTCCAACTTCCAGCATAGGAAGGTGGACTCTTCAGAAGGTACAAGATACAAGATACAAGGGTCTGAAGAAGGGTTTCGGCCCAAAACATTGCCTATTTCCTTCGCTCCATAGATGCTGCCTCACCCGCTGAGTTTCTCCAGCATTTTTGTCTACCTTCGATTTTCCAGCATCTGCAATTCCTTCTTGAACAAGATACAAGGTACAAGGGTTGTAGGTTAATTGGCTTGGTGTAAATGTAAATTGTCCCTAGTGGGTGTAGGATAGTGTTAGTGTGCGGGGATCGCTGGTCGGTGCGGACACGGTGGGCCGAAGGGCCTATTCCCGCGCTGTATCTTCAAACTAAACCAAACGCTCAAAGCTTTCTGTGTAAGTAAACCTGCCCCGTACATCTCCTTTAACTTTATCCTTCTCACTTTAAAGCTATCATCCTCACTTTAAAGCCTTCACGTCCTTCCTGTTATGAGGTGACCAGAACTACACGCAATTTTCCAAATGGCCAGTCGTTCCTTTAATATCACATGTAACAAGTTACAGTGAATCTCTTTTTCATACTGATCAGTAAGATTTTTTGCCAGAGATAACTAGAATACATTTTTAGTTTAGTTTAGAAATACACCGAGTCCGCACCGACCAGCGATCCCCGCACATTAACATAATCCTAGGGGTGGAAGATTGCAACCTTCACGTGGTCCGCCCTGTTTCGACTAATGCAATCAACTCGACACAGTGCACAAACGGAAGATCAAATAGAACAAGTTGTCCTACAACTTTAGGCTGTGCACGCCACACGCAAGGAGAAGAAGAGCACAATCCTACACACACTAGGGACAATTCACACCTATACCAAGTGTAGAAACCCAAGCCAATTTATCTACACACCTGTACGTCTCTGGAGTGTGGGAGTAAACTGGAGCAGCCGGAGAAAACCTACGCGGTCACGGGGAGAACGTACAAACTCCGTACAGACAGCACCCGTAGTCGGGATCGAACCCGAGTCTCAAGTGCCGTAAGGCAGCAACTCTACCGCTGTGCCGCATGTCGGAAGGAACTGCAGATGCTGGTTTACACCAAAGATAGACACAAAAAGCTGGAGTAACTCAGTGGGACAGGCAGCATCTCCGTAGAGAGAGAGAATGGGTCAGAGTCCTTCTTCAGGCTTAAGTAGAATAAGTACATGCAGCCTAACCAATGGTTTACAAAGCAGCAGCATGACTTTCTGACTTGTACTCAATACCCCATGGTTTTGTCAGAACTGTCATGACTAACACGTGTTGGCGATCATCAGTGCAACTGGAAGACACGCGGATAATCTACAGTAACTATTAATTGATGCAGGAAGCAACTTTAGATAATAATAATAATAATAATAATAAATATTTTATTGATCCACTCAAAAAGGACAAAAATGCTGGAGAATCTGCAGCAGCTGAAAAAATGCAGCAGCATCTATGGAGCGAAGGAAATAGGCAACGTTTCGGGCCGAAACCCTCTGGGTTTCGACCCGAAACGTTCCCTATTTCCTTTGGGTTTCGGCCCCAAAACGTTCCCTATTTCCTTCGGGTTTCGCCCCAAAACGTTGCCTATTTCCTTCGGGTTTCGGCCCGAAACGTTGCCTATTTCCTTCGCTCCATAGATGCTGCTGCTGCACCCGCTGAGTTTCTCCAGCATTTTTGTCCACCTTCAATTTTCCAGCATCTGCAGTTCCTCCTTAAAGCCTTCACATCCTTCCTGTTATGAGGTGACCAGAACTACACACAGTTTTCCAAATACTTTATTGATCCCCTCAGGGAAATTCAGATGTCCAGAAGCCCCCAACCAACAAACCCACACATTCAAAATGAACACCGACAGAAAATACATAAAATACAACGTGGAGAGCAATAAATACTGAAAAAGACCAATAATGAACAATTAAAATAAAAAAATGCAAAAATGCATCCCCCTCCAGCCTAGCGGTCAGCATTATAAAATCTAATGGCTGCAGGGGTGAAGGACCTCCTGAACCGTTCCGTTCTACAGCGCAGGGAGAGGAGCCAGTTGTTGTTCTTTTGACTCTCCAGAATTCCATGGAGGGGGTGCCCGGGGTTTTTCAGATGCTGGTTTATAGCAAAGATAGACACAATAATGCCGGAGTAACTCAGCGGGACAGGCGGCATCTCAGGAGAGAAGGAATGGGTGACGTTTCGGGTCGAGACCCTTCTCCAGACTCAACCCGAAATGTCACCTATTCCTTCTCTCCAGAGATGCCGACAGTCCCGCTGAGTTACTCCGGCATTCTGCAACCATAAATGGCTATTGGTTTATTATTGAGATTCAGTGGAAAACTTTGTTTTGCTAACCAGGCAAAACATTGCGTACTTGTCCTCACGAGGCAGTGCAACTGAGAAAATACAGAGTATAGAATCAAAGTGCTGACAATCAAAGAGCATGTTTGCAGGGAACATGGAGGGAATGTGTGAACACATGGGAATCTTTCTTTGGAATGATTATTTTCTTTGAACTGATATTTATTTCCTTTGGCCAAGAGAAGACCTAATTATGTGCCTATGATTATTGCAAGGTTTAGATTAAGTGAATAAGATAAACAGTGGCCGGTAACTAAACAACATAATCTTAAGGTAAAGATAAAAGTTTTGAGAAAAACGAGGATTCAGTTCTCACTGAGTGGGGTGGCACAGCGGTAGAGTTGCTGCCCCACAGCGCCAGAGACCCGGGTTCCATCCTGACTACGGGTGCTGCCTGTACGGAGTTTGCACGCTCTCCCTGTGGCTGTGTGGGTTTTTTTTTCAGATGCTCCGGTTTTGCTCCCCACACTCCAAAGACATGCAGGTTTGCAGATCTTCTTGCCTATGGCGTGCACAGCCTAAAGTTGTGGGCCAACTTGTTCTATTTGGTCTTGTTTGTGCACGCCGGGTTGATTGCATTAGTCGAAACAGGGCGGACCAGGTGAAGGTTGCAATGTCTCCCACCAGGTTTGCAGGTTAATTGTCTTTGGTCAGTTGTAAAATTGTCCCGAGTGTGTGTAGGTTGGTGCACGGGGTGATCGCTGGTCGGCATGGACTGGATGGGCTGAAGGGCCATTGTATCTATACAAGTCTAAAGTTTAAAACCCGCAGCATTGTCTCGTGTTGCCGATTATAAATCTATTACAAGGATAAGGTGCAAGAATACCTCAAAAAAGTACTGGTGTCGGGTCTTGGTAAAGGGGGGGAAGAAAATCTGTCGAGTTGGTAGATTCCTTTTGCGAGATGTTTATAATAAAGTAAGTTGCTTTTCTTTTTTCTTTCTCTATTTTTCCCTCTTTCTTTTTCTTTCCTCTCCAGGGTCTATCTTTTAATTCCCGTTTCTATCTCTTCAAGGGTTTCCTCTCCCTCTGTCATGCTTTGGCCCTTTCACATCTCTTTTTCACTTTTCTACTTTCTATGCTGCTATTTTTCTCTCTATTCTCTCTTTTCTAAAGCCTTAAAATAAAAAAAATGAAGGGGTCCAATGACTGCAATACAATACAAGGGATGTACACTGATGTAACTTACAGTACCGCTAATACATAAAGATATTTAAAAAAAAACACACTGCAACCCTTCTCCCATGGAAATAATTTCCTTCACTTTATCGGAACCGTTAAGTTTGTACAAGTCACGCTGTCACACCAGTGCAGGACTGAGGGAGTGCAGCATTGGTGGAGGAGTTGCCCTTTAGATGAGATGTTAAGTCCACGCCCCACTTATTCTCTCACGATCACCTACTGGTCCCAGCACAACCTTTGTAAAGGGGCTGTCCCACTTGGGCGACCTAATTGGCGAGTTTAGATGAGTTTAAAAAAAATGTCATGTTGAAGACCTCCTTCGACTATGTTGAAGACCAGCTTCCACTAGCTATGACTAGCTACGACTAACTTCGGGAAAATTGGACACCGAATAGTGGAGAATGAAGACGACCTCCTTCAGCCTCCTTCGACCTCCCGTCGACTATGATGAAGACTATCTACGACTACCTTCGACTACCCTCGATTACCTACGACTAACGGGCCGACCTACTACGACTTAACATATGAGTAATAAAGAATCGATTTTTTCCATGGCGACCTTGTTTTACTCGTGGGAATTTTTCAACATGTTGAAAAATACGCCAAGACCTAGCTGAGGCCTCGAGTACACGGAGACCACTCTCGAGCATGAAGGAGAGTTACGAAGACCTCCTACGACCTCATGTCGACCGTGCTGCGAGTATGAGTCGAGGGCAAACTCGCCAGAACTCATGGAATAGGTCACCCAAGTGGGACAGGCCCTTTACAACGGACCATAATGGGAGTAGGCGGTGGTTGTTATTGCCGATTGTCCGCTACCACCGAGTGAGGAGTTGTCATGTGTAGGAAGGAACCGCAGATGCTGGTTTAAACCGAAGATAGACACAAAATGCTGGAGTAACTCAGCGGGACAGGCAGCGTCTCTAGAGAGAAGGAATGGGTGACGTTCTCTTACTTACTTACTGCCTATTATGCCCCCTGGCATGTTGGGCAGCAACGATGGTCCTCCACTACTGTCTGGTCTGGGTCCATCACGCCCAATAGTGTTGATTCCTTCATTTGCTGTTTCCGTAACATACAGTGGCTTGCAAAAGTTTTTACCCTTTCACCTGTCCCGCAAGGGAGACTCTAACAGGAGACGAATCAGCCGCTGCATAGCTGTAGCGGTCACTGAGACACACAAGCTCCCCGACCACGACGAGGTTGCAATACAACGGGGAGCTGGAGAGAAGGAATTTTGTTGTATAAGTAGTTGAAACAGACAACTGCAGTTGCTGGTTAATACACAAAAGGACACAAAGTGTAAAGTCTAATGTGAGTGGGAGACTGGAACTCGCTGTCAGCATGCTGGTAGCAAGATGCTTCAATGTATTTAAAATGTGGCAGGAAAATACTTGAATTTTTAATCCAAACTTCAACACATTGATGTTTAATCTAAACCAGAAGGCACCTCCTTTGAGCAGATCCTCAGTTGCCCATGTTTTCACACAAGGCAACTTGTACAATCAATCTGAAGGAGGGCCCAGACCTGAAACGTCACCTATCCATGTTCTCCACAGATGCTGCCTGACCCGCTGAGTTACTCCAGCACTCTGTGAAACGTCACCTATCCATGTTCTCCACAGATGCTGCCTGACCCGCTGAGTTACTCCAGCACTCTGTGAAACGTCACCTATCCATGTTCTCCACAGATGCTGCCTGACCCGCTGAGTTACTCCAGCACCTTGTGTCCATCTTCACATACACTTTAATGTCGACACAAGGAACTGCAGATGCTAAGTTACTCCAGCACTTTGTGTCTTTTTTTTGTGTAAACCAGCATCTGCAGTTCCTTGTGTCTAAAAGTAAAGAATATCTAAAGATAGATACAAAGTGCTGGAGTAACTCAGCGGGCCAGGCAACATCTCTGGAGAGAAAGGAAGGGTGACGTTTCGGATGAGGACACTTCTTCAGTGTGTACTAAGGATTGCAAAGAGAACCTTTAGAAGCTTTTAACAGAGTAGGCGGAAGAAAAACATTGAATCTTTCCACATCAACGTAAAACAAGTGTTTAACGGGTTGGAATCTTCCAGCCTTGACAGGAAGCTCCGGCGACTAAATTAAATACATATCCAGTGTTTATTATGAGCGACAAACCTCAGTTTGTTTTAGTGGGTGAAACACAATAGCTAAATAAAGATGTTCCCATCCTAATATAGCAATCAAACCACAAGCCAAATGCCATCACTTACATGGGATCTCCCTCTATATCTATTTATGTCCACTCAACCTAGCTTCGAACGTGCACATGTCTGCGTGCACAAAGGCATGCATATTTCTGCAGATCTCTCCTGGTCCGAGAACACTGATGCAATTATAAAGAAAGCACATCAGCGCCTCTACTTCCTCAGAAGATTACGGAGTGTCGGTTTGTCAAGGAGGACTCTCTCTAACTTCTACAGGTGCACAGTAGAGAGCTTGCTGACCGGTTGCATCGTGGCTTGGTTCGGCAACTTGAGCGCCCAGGAGCGGAAAAGACGACAAAAAGTAGTAAACACTGCCCAGTCCATCATCGGCTCTGACCTTCCTTCCATCGAGGGGATCTATCGCAGTCGCTGCCTCAAAAAGGCTGGCAGTATCATCAAGGACCCACACCACCCTGGCCACACACTCATCTCCCCACTACCTTCAGGTAGCAGGTACAGGAGCCTGAAGACTGCAACGTCCAGCTCCTTCCCCACAGCCATCAGGCTATTAAACTCAACTCAAACAAAACTATGAACATTAATAGCCCATTATCAGTTTATTTGCACTTTATCTGTTTATTTATTCATGTGTGTGTATATTTATATAATGGTATATGGACACACTGATCTGTCTGTAGTCAATGTCTACTATATTCTGTTGTGCTGAAGCAAAGCAAGAATTTCATTGTCCTATCTGGGACACATGACAATAAACTCTCTTGAATCTTAATTCTTGAACGACTTTCGAGTCTTAAGCCCCTGTCCCACTGTGCAATGTAATTCAAGCGAGTTTTCCCCTGATTCAAATGGAGAATATTTCGACAAATTAAATCAACCCGACAATTGCAATCAACAAATCAATCCTATCACTTATAAAAGAAGCACTGGGGTGGTCAGAAGCTAAAACGTTTGATTATAAAATAATTGCCTGGCAGCATATTAAGAAGAGAGACCTCCCTGGAATAAATATTTTCAAAGTACTTAAAGACAAGATGTTTATAGGGAAACCTTTTTAATTTTACTTTATTGCTTTGAATGTTGTCAACTGTAAAGTAGTTTTGTGTTTGTCTCGGGGCCTGGAAATCCTTGGATTTTTATAGTTTAGTTTAGTGTCACGTGTACCATGGTAGAATAATAATTTTAAAAATAATATTTTTTGCAAACTAAAATGGGATTAGTGTGATGTATGTTTGATGATTCTTAATTGGAAACATGCAGAGGAGTTTAATTAGTTTTGTTTATTGTCACGTGTACCAGGGTACTGTAAATAACTTTTTTATTGGGTGCTAGACAGTCAGCGGAAAGACAATACATGGTTACAATCGAGCCGTCCACAGTGTACAGATACATGATAAAAAGGAATAATGTTTAGTGTAAGATAACGTCCGATTAAAGATAGTCCGAGGGTCTCTAATGAGGACCAGAGTGGATTGTGGAAACATATCCTAGTCGGAACACAATGTGTGTAGGTTAGAAACATGGGGTGGAAGATTGCAACCTTCACGTGGTCCGCCCTGTTTCGACTAATGCAATCAACTCGACGTGCACAAACGGAAGATCAAATAGAACAAGTTGTCCCACAACTTTAGGCTGTGCACGCCACACGCAAGAAGAAGTAGCTAAAGGCCACAGGATATTATTCCTTGGAGCACAAGAGGCTGAAGGGTGATCTTATAGCGGGGTATAAAATCATGAGGGGAATAGATCAAGTGAATGCAGAGTCTTTTACCCGGAGTAGGGGAATTAAGAACCTGAGCATTTCGGTTTAAGGTGAGAGGGGAAGGATTTAATAGGGACCTGAGGGGCAACTTTTTCACCCAGAGGGAGGTGGCTATATGAAATGAGCTGCCAGGCGAGGTAGGTGTGACAAGTACTATAGCAACTTTAAAATATATTTGGACATGTACATGGATAGTGAAGGTTTAGAGGGATATGGGCCAAACGCGGGAAGGTGGAACCAGCATAGATTGGCATAATGGTCGGCATGGGCAAGTTGGGCCGAAGGGCCTGTTTCTGTGCTGTATAACTAACTCTGTGTCTCTATGATCATTGGTGGCACAGTGGTGCAGCGGTAGAGTTGCTGCCTTACAGCCCCAGAGACCCGGGTTCCATCCTGACCACGGGTGCTGTCTGTGCGGAGTTTGCACGTTCTCCCCGTGACCTGTGTCGGCTTTCTGAGAACTTTGGGTTTTCTCCGGTTTCCTCCCACACTCCAAAAACGTGCAGGTTTGTGGGTTATTTGGCTTGGCAAAGTTGTAAATTGTCCGTAGAGTGTAGGATAGCGCTGATCGGGCGGGGAGCGCTGATCATCGCGGATCCAGTTAGCTGATTCCAGGCTGATTCTCTCGGCTAAAAAAACAATAACTCGTGAATGAAAACAAATCTCCTTATCTTTCCCATTTGGTTCCTTTACCGCTTATCTCCGATCTGCTTCCTCTGGTCACTGGCTCTCATGCCCAAGGAAAGAATTCTTCATTATTTCCTCAATTAAAACCATGCTTGCTTGGCCAAGCACACTGAAGATTAATTATAGTTCTCCTTTGTTAAGGACAAGAACGAGGTTGCCACAAACTTCCAAAGGAACTCAACAATTATTGCGTACAGTTCTGGTCTCCAAATCTGAGGAAGGACATTATTGCCATAGAGGGAGTGCAGAGAAGGTTCACCAGACTGATTCCTGGGATGTCAGGACTGTCTTATGAAGAAAGACTGCATAGACTCGGTTTATACTCTCTAGAATTTAGGAGATTGAGGGGGGATCTTATAGAAACTTACAAAATTCTTAAGGGGTTGGACAGGCTAGATGCAGGAAGATTGTTCCCGATGTTGGGGAGGTCCAGGACAAGGGGTCACAGCCTAAGGATAAGGGGGAAATCCTTTAGGACCGAGATGAGAAGGACTTTTTTCACACAGAGAGTGGTGGGTCTCTGGAACTCTCTGCCACAGAGGGTAGTTGAGGCCAGTTCATTGGCTATATTTAAGAGGGAGTTAGATGTGGCCCTTGTGGCTAAGGGGATCAGAGGGTATGGAGAGAAGGCAGGTACGGGATACTGAGTTGGATGATCAGCCATGATCATATTGAATGGCGGTGCAGGCTCGAAGGGCCGAATGGCCTACTCCTGCACCTAATTTCTATGTTTCTATGTTTCTTTGAACCGGACTCATAGTCCTCCGATCACTTGGTAAGTGCGAATGAATAACAGTCGCACAGCATGGAAACAGACCCTTCTGTCCAGCATGTCCATTCTGACCCATCTATACGCATCCCATTGCCAGCAATTGGTTCCCCTGCCTCCCATGGCCTGATGATCTAAGTGCTTGTATAGATAAGAGTCATGGATTCGTGCAGCATGGAAGCCGGCCCCTCGGCCCAACTCGTCCACACTGACCAAAATGAACCATCGAAGCCATTTTGCCTGCATTTGGCCCATATCCCTCTAAACCTTTCTAAACTCTCTAAACCAGTCGCACCCCGGCCATTCCCTCTTCTCCCCTCTCCCAAGAACAAAAGGTAGAGAAGTGTGAAAACGCACACCTCCAGATTCAGGGACAGTTTCTCCCAGCTGTGGAAGTGGAAAAGGACCAGGATATATTTCATAGGCTTATTATTTTCAGTGCACTAAGATAAGGTGACGAGCGTTGTTAGCGTGCTGTCCAGTCAAATCATGCTGTACATGCATACATTCAAACCACACACAAACCACCTGTTGAAGTACAACAGGTACTTCGACAGGTACACAAAGAGAAATATATCAGAATGTAGAATTACAGCAATACAGTTATAGAGAAAAAAGTGCAAGGTTCGCAATAAGGTTGGTTGGAAGATCAGACAACACCCTAGTTTATACCAGATAAACTATGATAGCAGGGAAGAAGCTGTTCCTGAATGAGGTTGTACGTGCCTTTGTACCTTCTGCCCAACAGGAAAGAGAAGAGAGAGTAGCTAGATATATTTCTCGGTTTATGTTTAATGTTGACACGTATACCGATTCAGTAACATGCTTTGTTACTGAATCAGACCAGATAATACTAGACATAAACACAATCAAGTCAAACTCAAGCACAATAAGTAGTGTAAAGGGGAAGGTACAGTGTGCAGAATATAGTTTTGAAAGGAGTCCTAATCTTTCGGGTAGACACAAATTGCTGGAGTAACTCAGCGGGAGAGGCAGCATCTCTGGAGAGAAGGAATGGGTGATGTTTGGATAGCCTTGTGGTGGTATTGGTTGATATTCATTTTTACTTAGGTGCAAACATTCTTGGCATGGGAGGATCTAATGGGTTGGGATTAGAAAGCTAAAATCTGAACATTTATAACGGCAGTCAGAAGTGAAAATAAACAAAAGATCTTTAACCACTAATGATATGGAACTAACCACACACAACTATATTTGGATCTTTTGCAATATATTATGGTTATTGTCTATGGTCCCAGACCTTACAATGGTAGTGTTTCATTTCAGTCTAATTAAATTGCGGCACGGCGGCGCAGCGGTAGAGTTGCTGCCTTACAGCGCCAGCGATCAGGGTTCCATCCTGACTACGGGTGCTGTCTGCACGGAGTTTGTACGTTCTCCCCGTGGGATTTCTCCGGGATCTCCGGTTTCCTCCCGCATTCCAAAGACGTACAGGTTTGTAGGTTAATTGGCTTCTGTAAATTATCCCATGTGTGTGTGTGTGTGTGTGTAGGATAGAACTAGTGTAGGGGGTGAGCGCTGGTCGCCACGGACCCGGTGGGCCGAAGGGCCTGTTTCCCCACTGCGTCCAAGAGGATCTCCTATCCCCCTGTGCGTTAATCCATATCCCTCCATTTCCTGCATATGGAGAGGGTGGAGAGGGTGTGGAGAGGGTGGCGGATTTCCGCATCCTGGGAATCCATATTGAGGAGGACCTGACGTGGAGCGTGAACACCTCTGCGCTGCTGAAAAAGGTCCAGCAGAGGCTGCACTTCCTGAGGGTGCTCAGGAAGAATAACATCACACAGAGACTGCTGCTGTCCTTTTATCGGTGCTCCATTGAGAGCATCCTAACATACTGCGTATGCGTGTGGTACACCAGCTGCACAGCGGCTCAGAGGAAAGCGCTCCAGAGGGCCATTGACAACGCCCAGAGGATTGCCGGCTGCCCTCTCCTTACCTTGGAAGACTTACAGAGTTCCTGCTGCATCAAAAAATCCCAGAATATTATAAAGGACATTTCCCACCCCGGACACTCCCTGTTTGAACTGTTGCCGTCAGGCAGATGGTACAGATCTACAAGGACAAGGACAAACAGACTTAAAAACAGTTTTTACCCCAGTGCTACAAAGGCACTAAATGTAGCCGCCAAGGAACGCGGGGACTAAGGGACTGTGGTTGGTACACTGTGAAATCGACAGAAGGATGTAGGGTTGGGTGTTTATGCGTGGCTGTTTCATATTTCATATTTATTTTAGTTGTTTATCTTTTTTAATATTTTACCTTGTATGTATCGTTAGCTTTTATGGTTTGAATGGTGCACTGACTGGTTGACATTTTTAAATTTTGTTGTACATGGTTCATGTTACAATGACAATAAAGAAACTATTCTATTCATATCCATGTGCCTGTTAGACGCCAATATCGTATCTGCCTCCACCACCATCCCTGGCAATGCATTAGAGGCACTCACCATCTTCTGTGTAAATAAATGTACAGGTAATCATTGGTCGGCACAGACTCGGTGGGCCGAAGGGCCTGTTTCCCTACTGTATCTCTAAGCTCAACAAAATTAATTTATTGATGACGTCCTTTGATGTTGCTTGCCGTCACCTTTAATGGTTATTGATTTACAATTAGAAGGGAACAAAGTGAACAGAGTTGAACTTGCGTTCTCTTGCCAGAGTCCAGCCCCTCTAATGTGATTATTCGCAGGGAGCAGCGACTGATGAAGCCATTACCAAGTTTGGACTCTCAGCAGTCTAAGTTTATTTAATCGCGACAACAGCTGAAAGAAAGCCTTTTGTTTGTGCCAAGTTTCCATCTAATCAGGCTGGGGGAGTACATCTATTATTGGTGTTAGATAGTCACAGAGTGCTGGAGTAACTCAGCGGGTCTTCTTCTTGTGTGTGGCGTGCACAGCCTAAAGTTGTAGGACAACTTGTTCTATTTGATCTTCTGTTTGTGCACGCCTGGTTGATTGCATTCGTCGAAACAGGGCGGACCACGTGAAGGTTGCAACCTCCCACCCCACTCAGCGGGTCAGGCAGCATTTCTGGAGAAAAGGAACAGGTGACGTTTCGGGTCGGATGGAAAAACAGAAAAATTATCCCCAGCAATAAACATCCCAAATTAATTTCACAGCAACATAGCAAAACATCATTTAACTCTGAGCCACACCAGGTATTGGTATCCCAAAACATTAAAGGCACGCTCAGACAAGCACTTGAGACACAAAGTCAATTTGTGGACCAAAAGCAGGGAGGTAGAATTAGTTTGGCAGATTACTATCTAAATGGCGTCAAGTTGGGAAAAGTGGAAGTACAACGGGAACTGGGGGTCCTTGTTCATCAGTCTATGAAAGTAAGCATGCAGGTACAGCAGGCAGTGAGGAAAGTGAATGGCAAGTTGGCCTTTATAACAAGAGGAATCGAGTATAGGTCCTTCTGCAGTTGTATAGAGCTGTTGTGAGACCACACCTGGAGTATTGTGTGCAGTTTTGGTCCCCTAATTCGAGGAAGGACATTCTTGCTATTGAGGGAGCGCAGCGTAGGTTTACAAGGTTAATTCCCGGGATTGCGGGACTGTCATATGTTGAGAGAATGGAGCGGCTGGGCTTGTACACTCTGGAGTTTAGAAGGATGAGAGGGGATCTTTTTGAAACATATAAGAATGTTAAGGGTTTGGACACGCTAGAGGCAGGAAACATGTTCCCGATGTTGGGGGAGTCCAGAACCAGGGGCCACAGTTTAAGAATAAGGAGTAAGCCATTTAGAACGGAGACGAGGAAACACTTTTTCTCACAGAGAGTGGCGAGTCTGTGGAATTCTCTGCCTCAGAGGGCGGTGGAGGCCCGGTTCTCTGGATACTTTCAAGAGAGAGCTAGATAGGGCTCTTAAAGATAGTGGAGTCAGGGGAAGGCAGGAACGGGGTACTGATTGGGGATGATCAGCCATGATCATATTGAATGGCGGCGCTGGCTTGAAGGGCCAAATGGCCTCCTCCTGCAACTATTGTCTATTGCCTGTTGTTGAATTACAGATTCAGCAATGGAAACTGGACCTTCAGCCCACTGAAACCACGTCAACCATGTTTAGCTGACTATGTCCCTCTATTATTACATCGGGGACCTCTGGAGAAGTGTGAGGAGTTTATATTAATTACAGTGAGTAGGCAGGGTTACACAAAAAGCTGGAGAAACTCAGCGGGTGCAGCGGCATCTAGATGCCACTGCACCCGCTGAGTTTCTCCAGCTTTTTGTGTAACCCTCGATTCTCCAGCATCTGCAGTTCCTTCTTTAACAGTAAGTAGGCATATTGGTGAATTGTTGGAATCATGTTTCCGTTGTGACGGGTAGTCCTGCTCAGAAAGCTAGGAACCGTCATGCATTCCCATCACAGCACTTATTGGAAGGGTGTGTAGGAGGAACCAACTAATAGCCTCCATCTGTTCATCTCAGCAGCAGCAATTACAGGCCCTCAAATAGCCAACTCTCTCGCCTCAGAGACCACATTAAGTAGAGTTTGTCCATTTCCACTTTGGAGGTCAACGCTAATGTCTTATCCATATTTTTGGCCGTGACCAAGTGCTTTGTCTAAATGGGAGGAGAAGGAAATCAGATTAATTTGGGCCTAATCAAACCCTTTGAGGCTCCAGGTTAGTTTACGTTGGCAAAATGCCCAAGAGTATCTGGTGTAACATGTTCCTGCTGAACGGAAAGGGCGTAAGACACGAGTGGAACTCACCACTAATTTGTCTGTCTCCCTTCCTCGTCGTTAAGGAACATAATCACACAGAAGGTTTGCATTTAATATAGAACATAGAGCACCACAGCACAGCACAGGAACGGGCCCTTCAGCCCTCGATGTCTGTGCCGAACGTGACGCCGTTAAACTGATCTCATCTGCCTATACACGATCCATATCCTGCTATTCCCTGCAGTTCCATGTGCCTATCTAAATGCTTCTTAAACCCCACTATCCTAGCTGCCTCCACCACCACCCCAGGCAATGTGTTCCAGGCACCCACACCACTCTCTGAACGAAAAAACTATTTCCTTTAATATTTCCCCTCTCACCTTCAAGTTAGCCCATCTCATCTTTGATATCTCCACCGTGTGAAAAAGATTCTGACTGTCTATCCTATCTATTTCACACAGAGAGTGATGAGTCTCTGGAACTCTCTGCCACAGAGGGTAGTTGAGGCCAGTTTATTGGCTATATTTAAGAGGGAGTTAGATGTGGCCCTTGTGGCTAAGGGGATTAGAGGGTATGGAGAGAAGGCAGGTACGGGATACTGAGTTGGATGATCAGCCATGATCATATTGAATGGCGGTGCAGGCTCGAAGGGCGGAATGGCCTACTCCTGCACCTAATTTCTATGTTTCTATGCCTTCCAGCATTGGTGATTTGGTTGACAAATTCTTGATTACGATACGACTCGATAGAACTTTATTTATCTCAGGAGGGAAATTGATCTGCCGACAGTCATAAAACACAAAGTACATGATACATGGAATTAAAGTGATGAGTGGAAAGGATTGGGGGATGTGCAAAGATTGGGGAGAAGGGGGTGGGGGGGGGGGAATCAGTCTACAGGGGTGTCATAGGTTGTTGGGAGAAGGCAGGAGAATGTGGTTGAGAGGGAATTGTTTTATAGTTAGAACCTTTTTTTCCCCAGGGTGGCGATGTCAGAGACTAGAGGACGTAGCTTTAAGGTGAGAGGGCCAAAGTTTGAAGGAGTCTTTTTGCACAGAGAGTGGCAGGTGCCTGGCAAGTGCTGCCAGGGGCGGTGGTGGAGGCGGATACACTAGTGATGTTTAAGAGGCTTTTAGATGGGCACATGGATATGCAGGGAATGAAGGGACCTGGATCATATGCCGGCTGAGGAGATTAGTCTATCTTGCCATTATGTTCACCTATAATTTAGAATAGGTGGCTGACAGAAAAATCAGACTGGGGTTGGTAGGTACGTGAGATAGAACAGGTTACAGTGAATCAAATGGGTGAATTGGGTTGATAGTATTGCTCTGAGTGCCAACATAGACCTGATGGGCCTAATGGCCTCCTATCTCTGGAGAAGCATGAGAAATTGGAGAACCAAACCACAAATGGACACAGATTTTCAAGGGATAATGGGGAAAAAAGGGCTAATTAAATCAATTTGATCTTTAAAATAAGTTGGGAAATATGATATGGAGATAATGTTCGCTGACAGATAAATCTACGGATGGGGTTAGCTGGTTATACTCAAACCGCACCAGATATCCCCAAAGGGCAGAGAGATGGGAAAAAAGTAGAGAAAGTAATTTATGCCTTGGTGTAATGGTTAAATTGCTAGATTAAGCAACCAGAGTTGTAGACCATTGAATCAGAGATGCAAGTTTCAATATCACCACGGCAACTGGGGAATTAAATTAAAATAATTAAATAAACCTGGTATGAAGAAGTAAACCAGATAGTTTCAGATAACCAGCCATTCCAGTTTATGTTCAAATTAATGAAACATTAACCAACAATTTTAACTGTGACTTGTCTCCACGGATGATACTTAACGTCCTTACTATTTCTAGCATTTTATGGTTATATTTTAATTGGGTAATTGTTCCTCATAATTTAAACAGGTAACAGCCTGGTAAAGGGCCTGTCCCACCAGCATGCGATTCCATGCGGCGAGCGCGACCAAACCGGCAGCGAGGGCCGCACGGAGGTCGGGTGATCCCCTGTACAGGGCCGTTCCCACCAGCATGCGCCTGCATGCAGCAAGCGCGACCAAACCGGCAGCGAGGGCCGCGCGGAGGTCGGGTGAGTGGCGCAACGCGGCGCTAAGTGAGGCGAACTTGGAGCGAAGTCTCAAATGTAAGTTCGCCAGGACAGAGAGGGGCACACAGAGAGGGTCACAGAGGCACACATACAGAGAGGGCCACGGAGCCACACACGTAGCGGGTCATGGAAGCACCTACAGAGAGGGTCACGGAGGCACGACGTCGAGGCGGTGTGTAATGCGTCGAGGCGACTGCGAGCCGACAAGCCGTTGCCGCGCGGAATTTTTGAACACGGTCAGTTTTTTGGAGCCCCGCGTGATGTCGGGACGAACTCCGCACAATTCCGCACGGCTCCGGCGATCGAAGTGGGACCGGCCCCGCGACGCCGGACGGCTCAAGCGACCACGTTAGGTCGCGCTCATCGCATGGAGTTGCATGCTGGTGGGACAGGCCCTTAAAGGTAGACACAAAAAGCTGGAGTAACTCAGCGGGAC